>WSTY01000091.1:0-35459 GCA_019633465.1 Tulasnella sp. 417
CGGTCCGTATCAATTTCAAAGCCCAACGCGCAGGGCTAAGTGGATCTGATCGGCACTGTAGGCAGTGATATTAACGCGATGTGAGTCTCTTTGATGTCATGATATACGACAATACTTCTTAGGTTGAGGCTTGGGTGGCTGCTGCCGAGGTTGGCCCCGAGGCTGCCCAACCGTGCGATAGGGTGGCGCCAATCGTAGCTCCGCGCGGTTTCAATTGAATGACGCGCACAATGACAAGAAGAATCCAAGTAGTACCCCATTGGGGCAGTAATTTGGGCTGCGAAGATCATGCCTAGACTCAAGCCTTCGGCGCAGGGGGATCGTCGTCGGGGCAAAATGAATTATGACGCGCTCGTGACGCAGATCAGGAAAAGTTTAAACGAGGGTATTTACTTCTCTCGACGCCAGGATCATCTCTCTCCCATCAATCCTCGCAAACACTTTGCTCACCCTCACTGCCCGCAATCTCCAACGAACAACATGACGAAAAATCCTGAAACCTCTGGGAAACTCTTTGAGAATTTGTCTCTTGACTTGCAAGCTGCTTGGCTAGAGTTCTGCGGAACCTTTGTTTTCTTGCTCTTTGGGTTGGGTAGGTCCCGTACGTTCAGCGTAGAGGCCAGGGCCTCCGTTGATCGGGGTCGGTTTAGGTGGGATTCAAGCTGTAAATTATCAAACCGTTCTCGACTCGTCTCAAGGCGGTCAAGGAGCAGGATCTATAACGCCTTCGCTTACGATCGTTCAGATCCTCTATTCCTCTGCCGCCCTTGGCCTTTCCCTGCTATTCTCTGTCTGGCTCTTCTACCGGTAAGTAGAGTCGGGAACATCGGCTCTGAATACTCATTCTTAACCACACACTTTCCCAGAGTTACCGGAGGAATCTTCAACCCCAATGTCACGACCGCCCTGCTCCTCACTGGTGTCATCGGACCTGTCCGCTGGGCCCTTTGCTGCGCCGCTCAGGTAATTTCTCATGTTTTCGACGCAATCGCGAGTATTCTGAATGATCTGAATGCTATACAGATGGTTGCTGCGATCGCTGCATCGGCGGTGCTTCTGGCTCTCCTGCCTGGCCCAATCAGTTTCAACACCCTTCCGGGTCCTGGAGTGAGCAAATCCCAAGCAACGTTTATTGAGATGTTTGTGACTGCAGCTGTAAGTGGCTTCGTTGACAACCTGGTAGACGAAAAGGTAACTGATATCATGTGTCGCAACAGCTAATCTTGTCCGTTCTCATGCTTGCTGCCGAGAAACATCGCTCAACGCCGTTCGCGCCCGTTGGCATCGGCCTTACCCTCTTCGCCTGCGAACTGTACGTACAATATGATCCAACATACGCCACCTATGGTCTGATTCCAATTTCACCCCTTCCGGAACCGCAGGTTTGCTCTAAGTTTCACTGGTGGCTCCCTTAACACTGCCCGTTCATTTGGACCCGCTGTTGTATCGGGCTTTGATGCGAGCCATTGGGTGGTACATTGACTTGGTAGTGCATGCGAACCAAGAAATTGACGCCTCTTTATATACTAGTACTGGGTAGGCCCCTTCCTTGGCTGCATTCTCGCTGTAGTATTGTACTCGATCCTCAAACACGTCGAATATTGGAACATTAACCCAATGCAAGACTCCATCGACGCCACCAACTCCCCGTCAGGTCCAGTAGACACCATCCGGGGCATGACGTCGCAAAATACGGGGCATCCCAACGGAAAGTCCCCACAGATGGTCGGAAGGAACACGTCGTCGATCGATCGGGAAGATTATCCTACGGGTACGGGTCCTCGTGGATATGAAAGGACTGAACGTCCTACCGGAGAAATGGCTGTTTGATGGGGCTCTTGCATCCCTTATTGAAGAGGCAACGGGGCTGCATCGGATAGGTCTTGCAACCCCATCTCCGACCTTAGATAAATCTTTGCGCATTCGATACAATGTAGAACAATCTTTTTCATTAATTTCAAGAATACGCCTTAGACTACAAACCAAGCTCGCGATTTGTAGCCAACAACCTCTCACAAACTAGTCTAACATCGTCTTCGTCTAAACGGCATGGAGTTACGAAACCGCCGTTTCTTACCGAGACGTCTTCGCCGTCTGAGGTGGCGGTGTCGATAGTCGTGGCTTTGGGAGCGACAATGTTCAACTGGGCTCCAGCAACGCTTTCGCAGCCGGTAGCCATTGACGAGCCGAACCTGATCTCAGCGAAGTGAGTGAGCTCATCACGGGTGAGAATAGGCGGCGGGTAAGATGAAGCTCCCTGAAGAGCGCGCTCTGGCGGCGGACCGTCTGGTTCTGATATGCAAGACAACGAGATGGGGTCAAAGAAGAGGTCCCGGACGACATTAGTTGAAGCTACAAAAGGAAGTGGTGAACGAGTGTCGAGTTTATGAATAAATAGGCCTAGTCAGATACGTACTCGCCAACGCGTTCTGAGAGGGCCGGTGGAGATCACTCGGAGCCTTGCGTCGAACTCGTTTGCTTTTGCTACCTTCATTCCGACCTGGCACTCTTACTTTCCCATACTCTAGCTTACGCTTTAGGAAGGACCGGTCTAGCTGATCGCGAGCATGATCATTCGCTTCTTTCAAAGGGTTTGGTCTGACATGTGGAGAAGGAGGAGCGACTTCAGCGAGGAAGTGAGACCCTAAGAGATTACCGGACCGAGCGACTTTTGGCTGAGGTGTGGGGCTGGAAGCAAGTTGAATCAGGGAGAAGGTATCGGTACTGGCGTTCGACAGTGTCTGAGCAGGAGTCAAATATAGGGTCGGATCTTGAGGGGAGATGCTATGAGAAAGAGTAGCGGGTCGAGTGCTTGCTTTGCTATCTAGAAGCAGCGCGTACTCTTCCCTAGTGGAAAGCAAAGGATCATTATCATCCTCGAGTTTCGGAGTAGGCGTCCTCTCGTAAGAATGTCCGCTGTTTGGCGTTGAAGGATCTGATAGGGAGGAAGCTGCGGAAACCTCATGAGAGGAGGTTGCAGATACGCCTGAATTGGCTTCTGAGAGGACTGGCTTCTGCGAATCCTTCACTCTATGGTAGAACCACTGATAGACCGCACTTGCCTTTGCCCCGTGCGCCTGGGCGAAGTTGCGACGATAATCAAGGGAGGGCATTTTAGGATTAGACCGCCACTGTTCTTTCAGTTCCTTCAGCACCTCCGGAGTAAGCCATGAGCAGTGGGTGCCTTTGCTCCCCAATGTAGCATCACGATCGTTCGAGGCCGGAGTTGTGCTTGACGACGTAGGTGAAGGATGTTCTTCTTGCTTCGATTTCGAAGAGACGGAGCTAAAACCGTTGAGAGCTTCACTAACCGCTGGAGCGTGGTCTGTGTCGTGGCTCCCTTGACCCCAGTGGGCTGGGTTACTGATCCTAGGGTTGAGTGTTCGAGATTGAGCTCCTGAGCATATTCTATTATATTCGTCCCTTTGCTGAAATGGCGCCCAACTGTTGGGAGCAGGGGGCTCGCGGAAGCCATTTGGTATGTTCTGCGAAGGATAGGCGAGGCGATCCATTGCTATCGAGTTCGGAGTCAATTCAGGAAGTATTGCACGCGACGTGGGGTAAGTCACTGCTATCCTACTTCCGAAAGTCAGGTGGTCTTTCGAGCGTCTGTCTCATATATGTAGAACCTGCCCATGGAACGCTCTTTCTGATGAGGATGCTACAACTGGTTGAATTTAACGAAATCGGCAAGACGAACCAAATCCTTTCTGTCTGAAAGGACGGATACTTACTGTGATCAGACATAGAGTATGATACGTTGACTGGAGTGGGTGCAAAGTGTGAGGAACGAACGATGCTTTGTTGTCGTGAGAAAACGCGGTCATGTGACGCCGAATATCTTGGAACCAGAGCGTCTCGGGTTCGGGATACGCACAGCCTGAAAACGTAAATGGCATGAAATTCTCTGACAGCGCCGGAGGGGATTCTCTTGGGGGTGGGGAGGGGGTAAGATCTGGGCCCAACCGCCGATCCAAGTCAGTCGAGCCGAAGAATGAAGAGTCCTCTGAATTCAAATACTTCATCGTACTACCGAACACAATATAGCGGAAAGGTATGCAAGTCCAGGGTAAATTTATAGCTATGGGAGGGGAATGAACCACGCCATGCCGTTTATTTTTTGAGGTAATGTTTTCGGAGGATCGATCCCTTCCTACAGTCCCCAGATCTCCGTGAGCATGGGTCTGCTGCAAAGAGAAATGAAAGCCAACAAACCTGATTTGTCCCTTGACCGTAGCGGGAACAGGCTTCTGAGTATAGACACGGAGGCCAAGCACGAGTTCGCCGTCACCACCATCCTAAAAAACAGGGTGCGGCGATTCAGCAGAGATTCACGCAACGATCAAGCACCCTAAGCTGATTTTTGCTTACATCATTATCCTGTACGATAGCTTGGGCGTCCTCAGAGGAGGTGAATTTGATGAAGGTATGGCCGGTGGGATGATCATCGTATTTTTTGCAGTCCTCGCAAACGTTATAGTTGATGCAGCCGACTTCCATACAATGATAAAGAATGCCTTTGATTTGCTCCTAAATCCGTGCCAATCAAGGAATGAGCATGAGAGACCGGAACCTTGTGCAGTTCGAGATTGCTTACCGTGCATTCGGTGCACTGGAACTCATGGGGCTCGGGCTCTTCTTCCTCCATAATCTGAGGGACTCCGGCATCCCTCGCAGCATCTTCGCTATCGTAGTCGCTGTCGTTCGCATCTTCTCCTTCCCCGTCCTCTTCCTCGCTGCCATCGTCGCCGCCTGCAGCAGCGTAAGGTGTCGCGCTAAAGCGAGCACGTTTCGCTGCCTCCATTGCCCTGTTGAAGAAGCGATTTCGTCTCCTGTTTTTCCTGTTTCTCCGCTTATTGTTAGAAGGCTGCTCATCCTCCTCCTCCTCCTCAGGACTTTCTTCCACCTCCTCCGGTTCCTCGACTTGCTCTTCTTTCTCTTCTTCTTTCTTTTCCTCCTCCTCCTCTTTCTTTTCTTCCTCGTTGTCCTCTCCCTCGGCCTCCCCGTTCGCCTTGGCCTCGGCTTCCGCCTTTGCCTTCTCGAGCGCCTCCTTAGCGGCAGCATTAGCCTTCTTACGGGCTTGCTGCTTCTCACGAGCCGCGTTCAGTTGCTCCTGGGCCTCGAGTTGGAGTTCAAGGAGGGTTAAGCCCCTAAATAAGCTCGGAGGGAGTGGAAGGTTACTGGTTGACGAGGGGTCGAAGTTGGTCGCGATCGATTTGCTGGTAGCCCATTCGGTGCGTTTGCGAGCGAGCTTCTCTTCACTGAAGTCAGAGAAGTCGTAGGGAGTGTCACGAGCCTTTTCACGGCCAATTCGGACCTATTAAAGTGACGTTATGTGTGCATTAGCTTAAGATGGCTTGGTGCACAGAATCGTCCGGGGAAATGTGCGAACCTGCACCACGTATTCCCCGGGCTCAAGCACTGTTTGCATCTTGACTGATCGGCGGCCGTTCTGGTTGCCCAGAGAGTGTCCAATAGGAGTGGTGTCGCCCTTCTTGTAGAGGGTGAAGTCAAGTCTGTAGGCATACATTCCCGAAAGCTCTTTGAAGTATCTTGTGTCCATTTGGGAGAGACAGATGACAGCTTCGGTAGTGGCATCGACGGAGATGGTGACTGCAAGCATCAAGTTGGGCAATAGTTAGTGAAGAATCGCGGATCACCAGCTCGGCCACTCACAAGTGATGTCGCCATGGGACCAAGTCATGTGGTTGACGGGATAGAAGCTGAGCCATTGGGAATTAACAATCCACTGGTCGTCGAAAAGGCGGTTCCTGTCGACGTCTTCCCAGACCTGGAGGAAATCCTCGTCTATGGGAGGTCACGGCCGGGATGAGTCAATGAGACACGAACGATCGCAGACATAGATCGGGTGATGGGATTGCCGAGCCCAACTTACACTCTTGAACGAACTCGCCGTCGTCGCCAAACTGGAAGTTCCCGAGCGCCTTTTTGAGGCCAACCGCAAACTCGTCGTTCCATTCCTTGCTCCCGTCGCTCCACCTTCCGCTCCACTCTCCCGTTCCCCAAGGGTTTCGAATCCTAGGTTCAAGTCAGACACTTGGAAAGCTTCGAGGTTCGATAGAATGGACTTACACCAAGAACCGCCTTCCCTCGTGCTCGACAGCCTTGAGAAGAGCATACGCGTGACCGCTGACAAGACCGTCGGAATTGACATCCTCCCCAACGCCAGGAGTTCCGCATGCAAAGACGCGATCGACACCGACTTGCATGAGCTCTTCCTTCCAGAAACGATCGGCATCGAGGATGTCCTTGAGATAGATTGTGGTCGAGACCGCGCTGAAAGTACCGGGGCGTTAAATTCTAAGCCGGTGTAGAAGGCGGAGTATTGCTCACCCAGTGAGATCTTCAATGCCCTCTGCTGTCCAACCGCCGTCGATGCTCTCATAGTCTGAAGCATTCGCAGGATCAGTGTATACTCTTTCGTAAGATCGCAGCGCCAAATCGTACCTCCGTGAAGCTTAGCATACGCCTTCTCCAACAGTGGAACCCAAGTCTCATTTTCCGTTGCCGAACGCGCGAAAAGCAAGTTCCGGCCTCCCCTTCGAGCGCTCTTAGAATACTTGTCCCGACTGTTGTGATAGATCATCTGTTCGCGGCCGCTCAGAGATTCCCAAGGAGGGAGTTTAGTGCAGAGATAGCTAAAGGCAAGAAGGTTCGACGAGCCAGGTGAGAGCGTGTAGGGCCTAGCGGAGCTAGGATACCTACTCGTCGATAACGACCTCTACCCAACCAGAGTCGCGCCAAAAGATGAACCCGTAGATTCCGACCTGTTCGTCCCTCTGACGGATTCAATAGACATTCGTTATTTACTCTCCGAAACTGGCTGCCAGGAGGGAATCCACTCACTTCAACGCAAACCTTTTCAATCAATCCTGCGGACGCGACCACGGCCATAGCCGATAGGAACCAGCAGTCTCCAAGATAACCTTGACTGATGTCACCAGCAGTTGCTCCTCCATCAAAGAATACGGGCTTCTCGAAAATATCTGTGACCCGACGGACGTCCGTGGGTCGGAGAGCCTCGTTTTCGCCGCCTGAAAGGGTGTAGACACAAGGCCACCAGTTGCTCGACAAGTCGAATTCAATATCGCTTGATTGTCGATTTACTTAATACTGCTGCTCGCTGATTTTAGAGGGAGTTTACTAACGTGAATTTTCTGTTGTTGCGCCGGCATTCGGCAGCGAGAGATTTGACCTGAGGCGAGGCTGGTGAGCGTCGTGTGCTGACCGATGGCCAGAAAAAAAAACATACCTTGTTCCTGCAACGCTCGATTGCCTGGCTGAGCTCATCAGTGACGAGCAGGCCGCTTTTTCGACGCTGAGGTTGAGGGCGGTAAGTCATGGGGGCCATTTTGTGATAAGTCTCGTGTAAAACGATGGGGGTTGAGGATGCACGCTCTCATCGATATTTATACTGCATCTGCCAAGCTTCGTGATGGACCTCGGAGACCACCCGGGCTTCGTAGACACGTTGATCTCCGACCATGGCACGACGCGTCGCTACTAGTTCCCATTTGGTCAATGAATTGGATTCTAAAACCAGAGCCCAAGTTCCGAAACCGGACCTCATGGCTGTGCAGGGATGCACCAGGTAGAAGGTTCAGAATCGTCCAAGTGGTGAACAAGTGGCCAGGACAATCGCACTTTGTACAGCATCGTGGATCGATGGCTTCCGATGGAAATCAAGCGCGCGGTCGGGCTTTCGCGCTCCTGCCCGTTTGGGGGTTCGGCGGCTTCCCACTGCCTAGTGGGCGCGAGTTCATGAGAACCATCCCGGAGTAATGTGTATGGGTGGCATAACCCCAGGATGGCTTCAGGGCCAGGCCAGGCGCTTGAACTGCAGAACTTTGCCGAGTGTCTGACGCGTCAGTCTGCGAAAGAATCAGAGTAAATACCCGAGCAAATACTCTCGCGGTTGACAGCCACAACAAGTTTGCAATTAGAAACCTGCAGATCGGCGATGGGTCACTTGGGTATCTTCATTTAGATGGTCCTTTTTTAAATTACGTGCTCGCGTTCTTGCGATGAGTAATTTCACTGCTAAACCTTACTTAATTGACGAAATGACTACCCACACGTGAGACTCTAACCGCGCGATATGGGATGGTATACGTTATTGAACCCTGTTCATCACTTATCACCCTGCACTCCGATTCGGATGGTAGCGGAGGCGGGGAGAACCATCCCGTTCCCTAATCACGACAGTCGCTACCCGGCATATACCAATGAAAACATGGGTAGATGACATCCGTGCAATATAGCACGTAGAAATTGTCGTATAATGGTTTTGGGCTCGTTTACTCGCTGTGCAGAGGTGGATCAAGAGTACGAAGATCGGCTGAACCCCTCCGACACCGAGCAACCCCCCCCCCTTCTCCAGGCAGCGGATCATAGAGCCTCCGATACTTTACCTTCTGTCTTTACTGGCTATATAGAGCTGTCTGACGCGATGTCCATACACAAGGCTCCAGAGCGGGGCTGGCTCTCACATTGGAAGCACCAACCCCATTGAAAGCTACGACCCGGCAAGAACACCAAGAACAATCCGATCACAGCGTTCAGCATGGCCACGAGTTTTCATCGGATCTCCACGGATATCCCCGCTCTATTTTCCCAGTAATCCAACCGTAAGAGGGAGACCTCCCATTTGCGCCCGACATTCGTCTCCGAGCTACAGCGAGAAGGGTCGGCTTCGAATTCCAAGACATCCACCTTATTCTTGTAGAGCCATCGCACGCCGCTTGTATTCACGGGTGTGTATTGCAACGGTACACAGTCGACTTTATTGCATGTGCGTACGTGCACCGCGTTCGTACTTCGATCTACGACCTGTAGCCATAGGGGAAACCAAAAACGCTCCTCGAAGAGAGTTTCGTCTAGAACTTCTGCGAACACGAATAGCAATACAGGTAGAAGACTGGTAATACAGTATTTTCTAGCTTGAGACTATGCCAGATTTCAAGTGCGGACCGCGACCGTAGCAGGTCGACCAGAGATCACCATGAAGAGGCCACGGCCTGCGGACGAACGTATCTTCTCATTTTTCTCCTCCACGCTCATTCCATTGCGTGGTTGTTCTTTGAGTTGAGACGAGAAGGAATCCATCTTGTTGGGCCTGCGGATCCACCTTGCTCGGTATTCGCGCAGAATTTCCCTCGTTCCAAGCCCCATGGTCGATCATATTGTTACTCAACCCCGGGCTTACACACGCACACTCACCAGGAAATGGACATCTTTGCTTTGTGGCCTCGTCCGGAGATCCAATAAAACGTACATATCACCTATCGCATTCGGGGCGTCGTGAGACTCGGGGATTCGAAACCCGGCAGACCTAAATATGGCTGAATACGCCATAGAGTATCTCTGTCGACTTGACTGTTTAAAATCGGGCTTGAAATTTATCGTCATATCTACCATCCCTCAATTCACATAAACTCATCTGCCTTACGCCTACCATGACTCTTGTCCTCGTCTCTGGCATCAATGGTTTCGTCGCAGTGAAGGTTCTCGTCTCCCTCCTTAAGCACGGATACGACATCGTTGGAACGGTTAGATCTGAGTCCAAGACTGCTTTTCTCCGTAACAAGTTCAAGGATGCCGTTGACAGCGGCAAGCTCAAGTTTGCCATCGTGGCAGATATCACGGCAGCTGGTGCATTCGACGAGGTCCTAAAACAGTACCAGTTCGACTTTGTCCTTCACACCAGCTCTCCCTTTCATTTTAATGTGTGAGTTAGGGCTTCGCTCTGAGATGAAAGTCTTGCCTGCTCACCCTGGACCGTCTTGAACTTGCAACAGGAAAGACGTTGAGAAGGAGCTTCTTGATCCCGCTATCAAGGGCACTAAAAGCATTCTTGAATCCATCGAAAAAGTTGCCCCCTCGGTTAAGCATGTGGTCATCACATCAAGCTTTGCGGCCGTTGGAAATTTCAGAACTGGAGCTGCCCCAGGCTACGTGTATACCGAGGACGATTGGTGCCCGGTAAGTCTTCATGAGTCCTGTTCCTTAGTTATTATCTTACCTCTGTACGGATATCCAGGCGGAATGGGACGAGGCTATTGCCAGCCCCTACGTTGGTTATCTCGCCAGCAAGACTTGGGCAGAACGAGCTGCTTGGGACTTTGTCAAGGACCGGAAACCTCGCTTTACCCTTACGACCCTTTTACCTTCGATGGTAGGTCTACCTGCCCAGCGGATGCGCTTCCGACTTCAGGCTTGTACTCACCGAAAGCGCTCTGAAGGTCTTTGGCCCACCAGAACAAGAGGTCGATAGCATGGCGAAGCTAAACCAAAGCAGCTCCGATATCTACAACCTCTTCAACGGCACGGCCGGCCCAGTATTTGGAATCTGGGCGTGGACAGACTCGCGAGACTTGGCTGAAGCCCATGTTCTCGCTATCGTGCGTTCGCCTCCCATAAGTTCATCGAGGCTGTCCATATTCATTCAGTGCCTGGCGCCCTGTTTCACAGGAAAAGCCTGAAGCAAAAGGGCAGCGTTATCTTATTATCAACGGCAAGCACTCTCCGCAATATTTTGCAAACTATATCTGGAAACACTATCCCGACCGTGCCGCAGAGAAAAGCGTCACGAAGCCGACGGACAAGCTCTATCCAGATGGAGGGGTTTACGACGTAGATAACTCCAAGAGCATCCGTGACTTGGGGATAACATACAGAGGCCTTGACACCATGATGAGAGACACGTTGAAAAGATTTGAGGAGCTGGAAGCCGAGGGCAAGTGAGCGAACTGTGTATTAGAGTGCAAGGAGGATCCCCCACCCTTACCTGTCTTAGTTAGACTGTTGTAATGAGATAGAAAACAAATGCGAAAGGCGTGGCTAGCTTGGTTGGATAGGATACAACGATAAGCCCAATCGACGAGTCTACCCGAGCTGCAACCGAGCACCGGTCTGCGACAGACCGAACGCGACACACTGTATCATTCGTATCAGATGACTGATTTTGCATTTCGCGACTATCCCAATGATACGAAATCCGCCTATTCTTAAGTACATGAGCTATCGCGCATCCGCTTTCTCGTGTCTGCGTCCAGACTTCACGCAGACGGATGGACACGAAACTGGGGTGCAAAGAACGTCGATCGCCATAGGAGCCATTTCCACGTACCCGGCTCAAGATGTCTCCAATTGTGCTGCTCCGCTTCCAACGGGAATGAGAACTTGGAGCTAAGAGAGGCGCGTGAGCATTAGAACGGCGTCATCAGCCAGCGCCACCCCAAGTGTCGTCATTGGTCTCAGGACTCCCTCAAGCTATTATAAAGAGGACTCCTCCCTCTCGAATACCAGAAAATCAGCCATTACTCAGTTTCTTTTTGCCTATATTCCTATATCCTCATATCATCGAAATGTCTACCACTTCGAACAGATTCGACTCCCAGCCCCTGGATCAGACCTCACTTAAGACTGGTCCAGGGCAACAGCAAGGTTATGTTCAACAGGCCTACGACATGGCCTCAAAAGCCGGGGCTGCTGCTGCTACTACAGCCTCTAATGTCTGTGAGTACTCTTGTGTCCTATTACTAGTCCCTTCCTGATTGTTAACTTTTTGCGCTGGCTAAACGCAGACAACACCGTCGCAGGAACGGCCGCCAACGTCGTCGATCCTACTACCAACTACCGCAACCACCAGCCGCATGTTGGAGGCGTCGGAGACCTTGGAACCATGAGCACCGACGACGTCGTCCGCCTTCCTGAAGAACGAGGTGTGTGCAAACCTGGTTTCTCCCAATGTCTCTTGATATCGGCCGGAACGCTGACCTTAAACTCCTAGCAAATCCTGACCCCTTAGATCCTCCCGAGAGGCGATTCAGGAACCGTCAGCTCCACGTTGGAGGTGTTGGTGACTTGGGAACCAGGAGCGAGGTTGACGTCGTTCGTCTCCCCGAAGAGAGAGGTGCGATTACCATGGAGTTACATACCAGCCTGAATTCTAACCGGTTTTCCCCTCCTCCTGTTTATAGAGAATCCGGATCCCTATTCCACGACTTCACGGAACTTGAAAGATACAACTGTCGGCCATGCCGCAACCGCTGCTAAGAGCAAGGTTGTAGGAGCTATTGACACAGACACGACCACTACCGCTACTGGACGTCGTCCTTCAGAAGGCGAAAGCTCAAGTCCAACGAGCCCATCGAGAAAAGACAAGATTAAAGGCAAAATCTTAGTCGCTGAAGGCAAGTTGATGAGGAACGCAGACAAGGTCGAACAGGGTAAAGTGTTGCAAGGCCTCAGCCCGACCGCCTAATCGAATCGTCCCAAAGTTTTCAAATTTTGTGTATTTCTATCCATGTATCTCCTCTCCTGAAATTGTACTCATGATCAGATTGCTATCGATTTGCCGACGCTTCCGTGCCTTACGATATTCGGCAGAGCTGGAAGAATAGGGGTCTGGACGAGTCCGAGCTTCCGCTCTGTTGATTCTTCTTCCTGACTAGCGGACCCATGACCAGCAGGAAGTTCCAACTAAATGAAGCTCTGGACCGGGGCATTATAAGTCAAGGAGGTTGGTTCTAGAAGACAACTTGCGAACCCCCAATTGCTTCCTGTTGACTGCCGAAGGGAACTAGGCATTTTTGAAATCTAAGCGAGCTCGTTATCGCATCAGTTTTAGGCCGCATGCGAGTATTCCGATAATACACGGACCCTGAATTTGCAGGCTAGAGCCGACCTTGCCTAAATGCAGCCTTTTCACGTCCACCGAGGCTGACATCTGGTCTCATATTAAAATAATTCAGAGAAAATTTCCTTACCTGGGGTTATTTCTCTTCGGGCACCTGCTGGGGGCCTGACGAATGTCGTCTCAGGTACTTTGCTCTTCGGTTTGCTTCAAGCTATCCCATTCTGGCAGCAGGTCAGAAGCAACGTGTCGGCCTATTGTATTGTGGCAAAGCGCCATGGCAATCGAGTCATCCTCTGGACCGTACGGATTTTGGGCCTCAGGACTGTCGACTTTCGCTGCTCGACCACATCGGGGCGAAATAAACCCAAGGTTACTTGTGATTAATTCGATTTCTTCCAGGATCAGATTTCGAAGCGTACACATCCTGTGACCGAAACAGGGCACAACTCTGTAACCATGGGCATCGTTGGGGAGGGGGCCACTGGTTAAGTTTCGGGATCAATCCATCGGTTGAACAAGTGACAGAAGAGGGCATCACTAGAGCAAGTTTTCTGGGCACGAATTGAAGGTGGGTGGTCCATCAAGGCATATCGCAGACGGGCCAGAATGATGCTGGGATGCGGGCAGCAGTATCACATGAGTGGATGCTTGCGGAAAGTCGACATTTATGGGACAACAGATTGAGCTCCATCATCGAAAGAGAGGCCATATGACATTTTGGGTCGGGGGTACGTCTGTTGTGCGGCGAGTGTACCCGTGGAACTGGGGGGGAGGTGGCAGAACCACAGAGAGTGTCGAGAATCGAGGCTTTGGGCAACGAGTATCGCATATGTGAAGAGAGAATGACGGAAGAAAGAAATCGACAACCATTCCCGAGTCAAGTGAGCCATCTGAGGCTTTGGAAGACCTGGTTACCTTGGTGGCAGGGTCACGAGACAAGCCTTTCACGCTTATCCAGTGGCATAGGAACAGAGATAGAACCTTAAGGTTTGACAGCTTCTATCTTGAAGAGTCAATCGTTTTTTAAGTGTGCGAGTTTCCGGTACGGTGCCAAAATAAGTATTGAGGAGAGTTGACAAAAGGGGATATGGAGGTTCGTGCCACAGACCCGGAAACTCCGAAGCCGGGCGCCGGAAGTGCAGGAAAATGCCGGGTTCAGATAAGTGAATTATCGGATAACACCCGCCTGTGTATCGAACGCATCCCGACCAAAGCCCGAAAGGTATGAAAGGTGTGAATGATGGTGTTCGCTTGGGAAAGGGGTTAGGCCGTTGACCTCTACAGGCTAAGATACCGGAGGTGATTCGAAAGCATAGGCTAATGTTTCTTCGAATGTACCTGACCGTAGAGAGCGCATATTGAGGGATCGGTACGGTTCCGGGAGGGCGGCAGTCGAGAGGATCCCACCGACGCCCGTGTGCCCTGGTTCCCGGGTCAACAGTCTAATTTCAACGAAGTAAGTGCTACAGCTAGTGATTTACTTCAGAATCTGGCAGATAGACACCCTTCAACCATCAACGAATTGGAGTGAGGAGGACATCAACGCATACGCAGGGAGAGGAGCGTCGGCGTTTCGCGACGCCGTCACAATTCAGGGGCCCTCCCGCCCCCGCGCGTCCAAGAACATTCTCGTTCTTTCGCGCCTCAGCTCCAATACCCCCATCCACCGACCAAAAACGCGTCCTTGAACGCTTTGAACTACCTCCAGCTAAGAAAGACTACTAGCAATGGCCACCCATCCAGAAATTCTTTGGGCTCAACGCAGTTCTGAGACCGAGGAGGAAAAGGTAAGGGGGGTGATTAGCCCTCACATAGTCATCTGGCGCCAAATTTGGGTGTGGACTGACGGGCGTTTCTGCGAAATGGTTTGGCGGGTGTAGAACATCCTTTACTTTACCATTAACTTACCAGATGTTCAAGAAAATACTATCAAGTACGAGTTGACACCGACGTCGATTTCGTTTGCTGCCAAAGCCGGCAAGTGAGTGGAGACAGAACGCGCCCGCGTCACGAGTCTTGCTTGAACGACGCCCTGTCCTGACGAATGCTCTGGCGTCTACTTCCTATCTTTTCACGGTCACCGTAAAACTACTCTTGGGGCTATCTGATTTGCAAAATTGCTCAAACTGCGCTTGGGATGACTTGCGCCCCGGGGCCCTCCCATGACGCACGCATTTGACCCTCAGCGCTTCGAAGAACATTGCCGAAAAAGACTACGAGTTCAAGCTCGACTTTTACGAAGAGGTGGTACCGGAGGTGCGCCCCTCAGACCAGCTATTCTGACGATGCGTTGATGACCGTTCGATGGGCGCTTCGCCTCCCTTAGCAATCCAAGAAACGCATCAGCTCTCGAGAGATCGCCCTCATCCTCCGTAAGAAAGAAAAGAAGTTGGAGTTCTGGCCGCGTTTAACAAAAGAGAAGCTCAAGATCCCGTTCATCAAGACCGATTTTAGCAAGGTGGGCATAGCGTCACCCGAGTTATATTCGTCCGCTTGTGCATTGTCTAACGGTGATGATCATAGTGGGTCGATGAGGACGAACAGGAAGGCGAGGCTTTGAAGCCAGACGATGAATTTGACATGGAAGGAATGGGCGGAATGGGTGGAATGGGTGGAATGCCGGGTATGGGTGGTATGGGTGGTATGGGTGGTATGCCGGGTATGGGCGGTATGGGTGGTATGCCGGGTATGGGCGGAGCGGGCGGTATGGGTGAGCGTGTTCGTTTTGACGTTTGGTGGCAACGTTCTCTGACATATTTTGTCCCCGGAACCTTCTAGACATCGAGGCCATGCTGGCGAGCATGAAGGCTCAAGGTGGTGGACCCAAGGGAGACGGCGACGAGGAAGGCACCGACTCTGACGACGAAGGCCCACCGCCACTCGAGGATGCTTGAGGTAAGCGATACGTCAAGCTATCTCTATCCTAGACTAACCACATTTGGTGAAGCTTCTTCGTGGGGTAGACCCACATCTTGATGATTTCCCTTCTTTGAGTTTGTTCGGTCTTGGAATAGATGAAGTTGTGGCAAATTGCAATCACTCGTTTCCTTCAAAAGCCCTCGGACTTGTCCTCGTGACCGACTTGTTTTTTAGCCTGCTTCAATCTCGCTGCTTACGCGGTCTTGGCAAAATGCTCTGCACCGAAAATCGAACGTCCCGTGATGTTGCCTGCGTCCTCTGCGTCGTCGCAATCATTACGATAATCGCTCTTTCCATTGCCCTTTGTTGGCTTTGAGCGGTCAGAGAAGTAGCGGCATTTCGAGCGTCCTGCATGCTGCTTGTTCTGCCTCATGATTCCTGGCGAACTTTGTCGATCTCCCCTTCCTTAAAGGTGAACGATCTCTCACACAATGCCACCTTTTCGCTGCATCCGGCACATCGATGGAAGCTCGATACGATGTTCACTGTCGCGATGGAACGACAAAGATGTCGTTTGTGGCCTAGTTAACTAGCAGAGCTAAGTGCGAGACGAAAATACCTTGGTGGCTGAGAAGGTACGTCCAAATGCCTGGGTGAGTGTTGCCAAATTCAAGCAGAAGGGTTGTTAACCCTTATCTAGCCTTTCCTCGCTCCAAACCCAGCATAGAAAAGTGATGATGGTGCTGAGAGCGTCATGGGTGCAGTCACGGACAATCGATACCCATCTACAAAGTGTACAGTTGCTGGTTCGAGGACTCCCAAACGCCTCGGCTATGGATGGTGGGCGAGAGGAACATGACGGAAATTAGGCACATTACGGTGTGGACAGTGTACGGCAAATGGAATTTGCATTGGCGACCTGACTCTCGCCCAGTGCATCCCCGAGAGGGTAAGCATTGAGGCCCGGGGAGCTGATCAGACAGCCTCATGCAGTCCGAGCAGACCGGCCCGTCTCTTCCTTGGATCGGCGTGCCATTGGAGCCGAGCGAGCCAGACCTGCAGGCTGCTGAATTGCCGCGGAGACACACCTTTTTCAAGATGCTAAACCCGGCAGGACCGGTACGACGGCCTTAGGAATGTAAGAAGGTCAGTTGTGCACCTGGGCACGAGCGCAGAACAACAGGAGAAACCCATCGCCCCGCGAGATTCGAGTTGAGGTCGGGAGTTATTTCATCTGAACCTTATCCATCGTGGTAACCATCAAGTGTAAAAAAAAATTTAGAGACCATATTGGTGGCGGGGTCTGACGTGCCTCTCCGACATCGACAAAGCGTATTCGCTGCCCGCTTTCGCCTCAAAGGCGGATATGAAAGAGAAAGGCACGACAGATGAAAAGCTCCTCGTCGTGGGGCGGTACTTTTCGCACTGCGTTGGGAAATTCTTTAGGGACAGGAAGGGAATTGATTGATGGGATTGATTGGCGCACAGCAAGGCGACCTTGCCCTCGCCCGACGTCGTTGACAACGACGAGCAGTGGGATAGACTGGTCTCGAGACCTGATAATGCATAATCTCTAGCAAGTGAAGACGACGATAGATGGGTGATGCTTGCCACGGTGGGTGAATCCCGGGGATACGGTATGGAGGGTGAAGGGATAGGGAGCCTGGGACTTGGAGAGCTGCCTCGTGTATAGGGTCCTGCAGCGTGCCCCTTCTCTCCCTTCGCTCTCTTAGCGTGACCCCCCTCGAGTCTTCTTTTTCCTCTCTACCCTCATCATCGTTGTCTGCAAGCACTTCTCTTTCAGAGCGTCTCCCTGCACTTGCGCCTAGTTACGAGCCACCAAGTAATCTTTGTGAAGCCAGTCCTCAAACAAGCACCGGCCCTGCATCATTAAACGCGTTCCGGTTGGGCCTCACTTTATCCTTGGGCACACGCTTCGGGAAGCGCGACACTCTGGCTTCAACAGTTCACAGTTCAGCTTCCACTTGACTTATCGGTTCCTCGAAATCCATCCGCCGCCGATCCGTTATCCGTGGGCATCTCCTGCCTCCCTGGTTGAGTAGAATTCCAGGACTTCCCTACCCGCAACCTCGCCTGCCATTCTTAATCGAAGAGCAAGTCTATACTCCACCTTCTCCCGTTGCAGCTCATTTCCACTAACAGTGCGGAATGCCTTAATAGCGTTCGATCTCGCTTCATCTTGTGCAACTTCAAGGTTTCTCCTCCCCCCCCCCTCCCCCATCTGTACAAACTCCCTCCTCCCGCAGACTGCCGCGGCATACCCTCTCACTTTTCGAAGACCTGTTTTATTACCTTTTAACCGTAAGTAGATTACTCGTGGGCTATCGAACTAGCCTAATGTCGATCGACAACTGACTTGTTCGCCTCTCACCAGCCATCCGACCTGGCCCATCGACCCTCTTGGCCCCTATAATTACCCTTCAATATGCCACCGCAACAATCTGTGCCAATACCACCACCTGCAGGATCGTCAACCACATCCTCGTACCTGTACCACCAAGTTCAGCATCAGCAGCTCCACCTAAACTCCCAACCACACCAGCAACCCATCTACAATCTTCCCCTTTCGAGCAACTCCCGCTCGAGCTTGAGCTTGTCTTATGCTCCAGGCCCTTCGACGTCTTCTCAAATCAACTTGACGTCTGCACCCTCTCGCCCACCGTACCCTCAACACCGGCAGTCCTATCGACAACCCAGGGCTGACGACTACACGTCGGGCGTCGATGTGGCTGCTTGGGTGAAAGGGAGCACGACCATCCCTGCTCCGGAACAAGGAACAAGTCGGGGCACGGTACACTTGCCCGCACTGAAAGGGAGCGCTGTGAACACGTCCTCTTTGTCGGTGGCTGGGGGAATTACCGGGGTAGCCGGACCGGCAACTACTTCTTCCGCCCCTCTGAGCAACTCGCACATTCCCCCTCCCAACCCTCACCACTACCACCAACGTAGCGACTCCCATTCGAGCTTGGAATACCCTTATAACCTCGCTGGGCCAACAATCGCAGGGCCCTACGACGAAAGATGGAACCATCAGGAGGCCCAGGCACGTGGTTGGGGTGCCAAGGGTCCTGCTCTCGTTAGTTCGGCTTACGTTTTCCCTGTTCTCGACCGGACTTCTTTGACTGAGCACCCCCCGAGCCACCATCATCACCAAACTATTCCGCCGATGATGAGTTATGGTTTGCCTGCTCAATCCTCCTCTTCCTCCCTGCGGCAATCGGGCTCGGCGGCGGCTGCTGTAAATACGATGCAGGAGTTCGCGGGAGGAACTTCAGGAACTTCCCATTCTGCTTCTCCATTGGATTCTTCTTCACACAACAACGGCAGCCCCGATCCTGCATCTGCACCGACTCTCGACGTTTATAACAGCCAGCCGTACGGTCATCACCTCCCTCCTCTCGACGAGTTCCACCACCCCCCTCCCCCTCCACCTCTCTCTCGTACCTACCCCCCTACTCTCCGATTCCCCCAACCGTACAAGCTATCGGAGGACAGCGGTCGATACACCATCCCACCCCCACAGACCAGCGTCCCGGCTGTTCCCGAACACGTACCTGTCTCGACCAGAGCATCCATCTCCTCCAATTCGTCCTTGACCATGCATTCCCACTCACCTCCGACATACCCTGTGACGCCGTCTCATAGCCAATCTCCGGAGCAGCGTCCGAGTTCGAGCTTTGTTCACACCTCACCGACGGTGGCACACCATTCGATCCATAACTCCCCGGTTGTCCCAACCACGAGGGTCTCAACGGATGTTTCGGCCGTTGTCGCTGCTCAACGTTTATCCGGCAGCCCAGAAGCCGCCGTCAGACCCGCAGAACCCGTGGAGGAACTCAACCTCATTCCCGAGGACGGAACCGGGGAGCCGTCCGCCAGTAAGGAAAAACAGAGCATTTTCGAGTGCCCTGGTTGCGATTTGACTTTCACTCGGCTGAGTGCCCTGAAACAGGTGAGCCTATTTGAAATTTCTTGTTCAGGATCGCTTTTACATTAATCAATTTCACCACTTACTAACGATATATGTGCTTTTCATTTACCATTTGACAGCACATGTTATCACACACTGGAGAGAAACGTACGCTTCTCCTTCGCTTTTTCTCTGTTCAAATGAAAGGTTCGCTGACATCTTTCTCCCACCCTTGCCCCTTTATCTCTATTCCATCGATGTAGCCCACGCATGCGACCATTGCGGAAGGCGATTCAGCTTGGCTTCTAATCTTCGCCGACACACGACTACCAAAGCGTGCAAGGTCTTGAAGTTCCAGGCTGTCAAAGAGAATATTTCGGGAGCGCCTTCCACCGCGCCGACCACCACGCTCTTGCCCGCCGCGGTGATCCCCACGACCGCTTCCGCTCCCACCCCTTCGACCTCGGCAGCTACAGCAGTTCTCAGCCCCGTCGCCCCATCAGCCGTGCCCCCACCGATGATGCCTGCTGACGCTCCCAAGAAAGATAAGAAACGCAAGGCCACTTCGGAGAAACCCTCCCCGCGGAGAAAGCGTCACGCCAACTTCGAATCTCGCTGGATCCCACGTACTCTGGCACTTTTCAAGAACGCGCATTTGTTGACCTCGACCCCACCGTTCCAGTTCTGCGTATACAGGGCCAAGTCTCCTAGCGCGGTTGCGATTGCTAGCCCAGAAGACGAGGAGGAGGACGAACCTTTTACCCGCCCGACTTTGCCTTTGCACCCCGTTCGACCTTCCATGACTTCGCGAGCATCGATCAGGTCTATGGACTCGGTTGGATCTGCAGTTAGCAGCGGAAGCAGCTCTTCGTCCTCTTCTGATGGCGCAGATGCCCCATTCGATGACGGGCTGGAGGAGAGGGACAGCTACGAGGAGGCTCCCGAGTACCCTTACCACCCCATGAGCTGGAGCGGCAAGTTGCCCGGGCCTGGTATGCTCGGAGGCGACGAGTTGGTGAAGAATCCTAGCGTTGCGAGGCGGTGGATGACCTTCAAGCGATGACGTTGACACACCATTGTTGGATGAATGATGTATATTGATACCTTGGAGAACCAAGTTGGATTATGGACTCCTCTCCTTCTCTCGTTATCTTCTTTTTTTTCCTTTCCCTTTCTTTCCTCCTTTCACTCATCTTTCCCCCTTTTCTTCTTGGCTCGGAGATTTCCGACAACACTTTTTTCTGATCTCTGGTTCGATCGATCTGTCCGTTTTTGTAGGAAGGAGTCTCACGCCGGGTAGCAAAGTCATGTATGTAACGTCAAGAAACAAGATATCTCACTTGAACCAAATCTCCATTCGAGCTTGAATTCGTGTGGACGAGGAGCCTGTAAGGCCTGTTTCATGTGTTCGGTTTTGGCCGAAGGGGCCTCGGCTGGCGCTTTGACTTCTGGCAATGAAGTGCGAGGCACCATGGCGTGAACGTGAGCCCACCCAGCACTGTATTTATATCATGTCGTACGATTAATTGCTCCAACGCAATGGTACCTGTTCGATGCTGTGGTACCTGGGCTGATTGAGCCTCCTTGTTTGACACCAAGCCGGGAACTATAGCACTAGACGGTCGGGCACTCATACCGCGAACGTTCAGCGAAACGTGTATGCGCTAAATACCTGGCCAAGAATGGGACTGTACTAGTGGATAAACGTTTTTCGGAGGAAATGAACTACAATCGCGTCATAATGGTGAATTGTGAACAGTTTCAGTACGCCGGGATAGGCGAACCGCGATAGTCCTCTATAGACTTCCCAACGCAGTCACTGGAGTGTTTATTCAATGGTGTCATGAGTCGAAAGATACTCATAGATCAAGGCTGTGATTGATATCTTGGAGATCTCCGACCGATGAGGCTCGTTCCTTTCCCCATTGAGCAGCAGTCCTCCCCCCCAGGATTACGTACGGCATCTGCCAAGATCCTCATTGGGAAGTCTGCCGAAGGACATCGATTGATGAATGTTTGAACGTGAATTCAATTGCACATTCTAGCCGATGTAACGGTCGCCAAGATGGAACTCAGCAGAGGAGTTCCGTCGGCGACATGTTGCCAGGCGCTGCGGAAACGAAACGAGTGGCTTGACGGCGAGCAAAGGGATGTTAAGGTCGATTGTCTGCATCGACTTTGTGGGACGGTCGTTGTGCACTGAGGTAGTGGAATCTGAATTCCGTGCGGGCGACGCTCTTACGAACGAAGATGGCTTGGTCCACGAAGCATCCGCATGTTAGAA
This sequence comes from Tulasnella sp. 417, assembly GCA_019633465.1. Classification (NCBI taxonomy): domain Eukaryota; kingdom Fungi; phylum Basidiomycota; class Agaricomycetes; order Cantharellales; family Tulasnellaceae; genus Tulasnella; species Tulasnella sp. 417. The sequence goes on from WSTY01000091.1 coordinate 21,736, forward strand.
GGCGGCGACGGATCAATTTCGCGACTAAAAAAGGCAAAAAATGACCATCATAGGACCTCTCAAGTTCTGTTGTGGTGGTGCAACATGGGCAGGTTAACTTCATTTGTTTCAACTGACGGGCCCCGTATTATGCGCTACTAGGCGATATCTTTTGCCGAGATACTAGTCTGCCGAACACAAGTGAGCTAAATATGGTCAAAAGTGCATCGTACGACATCACAGCTCTGAAGTTGTATTATAAATGGTCATGTCGGAATCCCCGTTCAGGCAGGTGGAGGGTTTTAGATTCTCGGATCTCCGGTGCTCTTGCAGATACATACTGTAGTACACAAAGAGGAGCGGACGGAGCTGTAGATTGATACACGTATCTCAAGGCATCCACATATGCACAGCTTGTGGATCCTTTGTTTCTAGGAGCCACTGCTGATAGAAATCATGGGTCCAATGGCCTACCTCTATTCGGGAACGGGCGTCTCCTGAGACCAATGTGTGAGATCTACGAGGGCAGGGAAATGTGGCAGAATGCATAGGCACCTTGACCATCGCCTATACTGGAAAAGTGCCAGCCAATGTAACCACAGGAGAATGAGGGAGTCTCAGGGTGCATCTGTTGCCAGAAGGGAGGAGAGGCAACCAATTAGCCACACAACAAGTCGGTATGGTACACAGAGTTGACCGTACCAGTACCAGACGCGCAATTGAGGTGCAGGACGATCTACAGAATAGGGAATTCGTTCAAGAACAACGTTAATTTGGAAAGGCTCTCTGGCGATAGCAGATATGGCTCAAAAGTCAAGACACGACGTTGCGGCCGTGTTTCAAGAGGCAACGGTCAGGGCGTTGAGGTCATTAGTGGGAGATAAGAGGGCAAAGTTGGTCTTGTCACTATCTAACGATTAGAAGCTGCGGCACGCGAGGGCAGCAAGGCGAAGTGCACTAGCCCGCCGTTTAGGAGGGGGCGATGCCGACACCCCTACAGGAAACGTTGCACCTCACTCTTGCATCGACAGTAACAAAGACTGGGTAGGATGTACCGTCAGCGGGCCAGGCCACGCCACCGAGGTAATGCTTCGAAGGTAGAAACTTGAAGCCGCGAGGCGTTTTTTTTTAAACACCCACCAATCGGCGCAAGGAACTTCATTTCCTTCCGGACTTTAGGCCAGGCAGATTTGGGAAGTGGCTACGAGTTCTCGGCTCGCATGAAGGCAATGGAAAGAAGGATGAGTGAGCCCGAGCGCCAAAGGGTCGCCCTTGGCCCTGGGCAAATCGAATGGTTTGTCCATTTATTGTCTCTGAGGACCGCTGGCTCTTGAAAGAAAAACGTTTAAATTGAAGGGGACCGTCCAAATGGTCTGACTCTTCTTAGAGATCCGTGCAATCGCGAGAATGCTAGATTAAATAGGGAGAAGACAAGTGATTCCGTTCGGAAGAAGCCCTGCATGGTCGCCAACGAGGCCCAGCCTTCTTTCAACCAAATCGCCGGTCAGACGAGGTCGATGGTCATCGGCCATGCCATGGGGACTAGAGCCAAAGAGCGAGTAGGCTTTTGATCATACGTAAAACAAAATGAGCAAGGCTCATTGGGTCGCCGTTCGGCCAGTAGACTTCATTGACTGCCGAGCCCAACCTTGAAAAGCTTATATTTCGACATAGAGGCTTAGAAGTCGATTAGAGAGAGCTTTGCAAGGTTCGATCATCGCGCAGCGGACCGACGAGGAGCGAGGTTTTTATTGCAGAGGATTCGATCTGTGTGTCTCGCGCGATTTTAAGGTTTTTGCCGGGCCGGAACCGATTCGGAATTGCAGTCGCCCAACGAGAGGGGAGAGGAAATTTTCTTTTTGGTCATAGAAGAGATGCTCTATATGTACATCCCGGTCGGACCATGTTAAATATAGGGGGAGAGGGGGGAGGCAAGTCACTATTTGAAAATGGCGGGCACTTAAATGCTGAGCGGAGAGGTAGGGGGGTGTGAGGGGGAGGTGCACGGTTACGGTTTGGGGGTGCACGCATTTCCAGGGTCAAGATTTTTCTTACATATACGTCACCCTCGCTCGTCCCGTCGCGTGGCGGGTTCAGAAATTTATTTGAGAACAGACCGACGATTTTGCCACGACGCGAGCACCATCAAAACACGCCCCTTCAAAGAAACAACCGCAAAACGAATAGGAATGTCCGAATCAGCAGCGAAACAGCGAGCGGCAGCACGGCGAGAAGCCATCCTCAACGCTCGGGGGAACCGACTCTCCAAACTGACTTCCAGCGCTCGCGGCGATGCTGCCGCAGCTTTGTACGATGGTACGTGTGGGCCGGAAAGAACGACACGTCCGTAGAGAGAGGTGGCTGAACCATCTTGCGTGCGTCGTAGAATCAACACCGTCGCCTATCAGGTCTTCACCAGCCGCCGCCGAGCTCCTCGGTGAGGAGCCAACCTTGAACATGCCCCGCGCAACCCCGTCACCTTCCCCAGCCTCCCGTCGAACGAGCCGCTTGTACCAGGGCTCTCCTGCGCCGCCAGAAGATTTCTCCGGTGGTATCCCACCTGAGCAAGAAGCGATGATGCGAGCTTTGCTGGCGTCGATGGGTGGGGCTGCAGCGACGCCCGGTCTGCCCTCCCTCGCTCCAGGACTGACCCCACCTGGGATCAATACCCCGACCGCAGGAGGAGGGCCATTACCTTCAGATCCATTCTCAGCAATGTTAGCGCAGTTGGCCAACCAGCAGCAATTGCCTGCTTCAGCGGAGGGTGCGGCGATCAACCCCCTTGCAGCGTTCGGCTCCTCATCGGCCGCGACTAGCGCAGCCGTTGCCGTGGAACCGCCGAAACCAAAGACGCTGCTCCAAAAGCTTGTACCATTGCTTCATGCCGTCTCGGTCCTCTTCCTCCTTGCTTACTTCGTCTTCAAGGGAGAGCCTTCAGCGTACGAAGCAGGTTCTCCTGCCGTTGGTGGTGCATTAGGATCGATGAGCAGATGGTCCAGATGGAGTTCGTTGGTCAGAGCCAAAAGCGACGAGGGAGGTATTGCAGCAGTGGTAAGTTGGTGTTCTTTTATCGTTTTTTCGAAATGCGAATTCTTCCCCCTCCCCGGTCCCGACCCCCTCTCCTCCTCTTCGGAAGAAGGAAGGGAGGGAGGAGGGCGAGGGGTCAGAACTTCTTGCGCAGATACACAGTTTGACTGACGTATTGTGGCGTTTATTTCTTTTTCTCTGTCCGACTTAACAGCCCATCTTTGCCGCGTTTACGACGCTTCAAATCGTCCTGCACTCGATCAGGATTTACAATGAGCCCCCACCTCAACCACCTGCTGGAATTCTAGGCATGGTCGTCTCGAACCTTCCGCCGCCTTTCCCCAACGTGATTCAGACGGGACTCAAGTACCTGCAGATGGGCGGGGCGGTGATGGATGACCTCAGCGTGCTCGTATTCGCTGTCGGAGTAATCGTGTGGGGTGCCGGGTTATTTGCTGTACCGTAGCGCTGTGTCCGGGTATTCCGCGTCGGTTTTCGGACTTTCCACGCAGCGATATGATGTACTTTTCCTTCTTCTCTCTCTGTCTCCGTAAAGGCCTGCGTGCAGGCCTCCCTATGCATGTTAACCTTGTTTCTTCTTTTCTTCTTCTCTCTGTTGTTTTGATGTCCGATTTCGATCTGATTATCCCCCTCATATGATCGCAATATGTTCACAGGGGAGTGATTTCCCCGGGACCTAAGTCATGTTAGTGGACATTTGGTTGGTCGGGAAGGGGAGGGCATTTGCCCCGCTTGACCGATCGCACCAGCGCCGTGCAGCGCGAAGAGTGTACATATTGCCTCGAAAGCGGTTATTTGCGGTGTATACGCACATCATTGTACTCTAATTAGGACAACAAACACCAAGGAGTGGCTACAGTAGTTGTCCCAAGAAGAGCAAAAGTTGAATGAGTTAGTTTGTTGATCCTGGGCCAGGTGTCCACAGAACACGCGAAGGTGCGAACGTCACACCACGAGCTCGGCAACAAATCGCATGTTCTGGATTTCTTTACGCCCCTCCCCAAGCCCATGGCATGCGACCATGCATCCATGTCAACCACGCAACTCCCGATGTACCCGCAATGTGCTTTTGTGTCCATAGAGTAATAGTGGTGACGGTAAGCGTACGGCAGCGAGCTCGGGTACGTTACCCCACGCCAGAAGGCTTGCTCAAGTGACGGAGGTGAGCAACACCTTAATCGATGGGAGGGGGGGACTCGGACCTTGAGGACGCGTCGTGTTCTGGAACCCGCACACAGCTGCTTCACTGCTCCATTCCTCTGGGTATCTTCCTTCCCATTGGCCCCCCACCCGGGAGTTTGCTTATGTACAGGTACGCAATCATTTTGCTTTTGCTCGAAGGGCCATGGGGACGAATTCCCTTGGAAGTTCCGTACCGGTTGCGCCGAATTTGTTTTCTCAAGTAGTAATTAGCCAGTGTACGGTTCATTCGACGTCCACCGCAGCCCTGAGAGCGGGATAGAGTGCGGCGATTCTTTGAGCGAATGGCATAGGCACACACACACCCATGCGCGTAAATTGGAAAACCTAAGCAATGTCCGCCTCCTTTCTCGTGTGTCTCGGTCAACCAAAGCTTCCTTCCCTCGAACCCCGGTTGTGGCTGTCAGGCCCCGTCATTAGATCACGGATGAGGGGGTTTAGGGAAGATCGCTTACTTAAACCCCTGCGTCGTAAAGTAGCGTGCCAGGGCTTGGGTGGCGAGGGAAGGGCTTTATATCTCCATCCTCTTATTCCCGTCGCTCTCGTCTCCTTCCTCCTCCTCTCTCCTCTCTCTCTCTCCTGGCCTCTACTTACTTCTACTCTACTCTCTGTATTTTAACCTCCTCTCTACACCCTTATCTCGCAACGCACGCCTCCCACCCCCTCTCAAACCCCCACGGGCTTCGACGTCACCATGCAATCCATCGCCTTTGCCGACGCAGCAGCTTCCGCCACCATGATGCATCAAGGAGTCGTACCATCAAAGTCACCCGTCTTCGACTTTGACGACGTCTGGGCCGATCACGTCTTAGCGCTCCGCAACACGGCAAAAGCTTCTCTCGGTGACGCGGGATGGCCACTTCTTCCCATGGAGGGAGTTTCGCCGACCGCGATCATGGGCGTCAAACCCGAAGAATATTCCCAAGCGGCAGCAGTTGCAGCAGCTGCTGCCACACACTGGTCGACTTTCGGCAGCACAGGCGCCCCGGTGGCCCTCAACCCGCAACTCGGCTGTGATGGCGGTGACAGCTGGATGACCCAAACGACGACGACGACAGCGACTGGCGCTGTGTACCCCAATACGTTTGGGGGTTATATGATACGTGAGTAACTAATTTTATTTTTTTTACTTTGGTTCCCATCACTTTTGGCCGTGCCACCACCCCGGCTCCGCGCTCCGCCCCTTTCACTCAACGCTAATTGCCAAACATTCACTCCCCCACACACTACCCGTGAACAGCGATCGATCAAACTTCATCCACGGCATCAGTTTCCACTCTCGAGTCACCGAGATCATCACGGGGATCAAAGCGACCGCCGAGCACCGACGATGATGAAGACGAAGACTCGCCATTAGAATTTGCCTCGTCAAAGGCAAAGCGACCCCGCTTTGACGTAAACCCCTCTACTTCTTTCTCCAACTACAAGTCGTCCGCCTCTAGTTCAAACGGAGTCCTCATCGCATCTGCCGCACCAGCAAACAACGCGGTATTCATTCTCGACAGCAAGTCTACTAATGCTGCTGCAAGTCACCATACGTCGCTGGACGGCCTTGACACCGAGGGATTCTGGGAAACCGTGCAGGGTCCATGGGAGCTCGCAGACATCCCTCCTCCACCACCAAGTCATCGTACCAACGCCTTCTTCCCCGTTCGCGCCATGCCTCCTTTACGAGTCCCGGTTCCTCGGTTACCGCAGCAGATCTGGAGCGCCGCGGCTGCGCTTGGGTCGTCCAAGTGAACTGAAACCTTAGGGGATCCCGGTTTCGCTTCGAATGTCTGTCGGACGCCGACTTCGGCTGGCTGTCATGCGTGGTTCCCTTTTCTCTTTTCTTTCTTTCATGCGCGCGCCCGCATATGCATATGCGTGACGTCTTCTTTCATCTCTTGTTCAAACTCCCCCCCCCACTCAACTTACTCTACCTTATCACTCTTCAAAACGATTGCAAGCCCCCTTTCTAGACCTCCTCCTCCTTTACCCCGCACTCATAAAGTACATCCCACCCGTCCATCCATCCGCACCGTATACGTACGTTTCTCATTTTTTGTGCTTTTTCTCTTGCCGCTGTTCATCCGGCTTTCTCTTTTTTTTTGTTTCCGTGTTCACATTATTCGCTTCTTTTCTCGCTTCTCCTTGCACCTGAGTTCCTCTTGCATACCCGATCTGTATCCTAGTCACCGTAAACCAACCAGAACCCGAAACCCAAAGTCTAGTCCCACACGATAAAGAACCCTCAAATTGTATAAACACCTTTTTTTTTTGTCAGATACGAAAATGATCTCTCTTGTTTGCTTTAAGTTGCCGTAACACGCACGCTCTCCCTAATGTCCTGTGTTCCTTGCCCTTAGCAAAAGAAGAGTGGTAATAATCGCGAGATCTCGCCGCGCCAACCGGGGGCTAATTCAAAAGCAGTCAAAGATGAGATATCATCCGGGTCACATTTTGTACTGCCTGGGAAGCCAGAGGCAGAGTAGCGAGCGCAGTCGCGCGGCTGTGGCCGAAACTAACGAGAAACCCGACCTAATTGAAAAGAACGAAAAAGAGGTCCGCGGATATGATTCGCGCCATCGCCGGCCGTCATTTGACTGAGGCTTGCTAGCCCCACTGACATCTTACTACTGGTGGGGTTAATGGCTCGTGATATTATCGGGAGCGCAAAGATTAGGATGATGATTACGGGCGCTTCGGGCTCGTGCTCGCCTTCGCCTTTCCATTCGGTTCCGGAAGCAAAAGAATTTGGGCGCCCCAACCGGTAACCCCATGGCCATGCATGACCCCCTGGTTTGCAAGACGCGTGCAGATCAACACAGACCTTGTGGGTCTAACTTGTGATGGTTAACTACGATATCCTTCTTCAGAAGATCTTGTCTAGTGCAGGGATCGGGAATCTGGAAGTGTTTGGCGATGAAACACGCGCACATCACAAATTTTGTTACGCCGATTTGCTACGCTGGCTCGGGCGCTTAGTGTTCCGGTAAAGCCACTGTCCTTGAGCGCTGAAGTAACAGTACTGTTTCACGGCCCCCCAGTATCTTATTTTCGTGTCATGCTCAGACATCGTTATCCACGCCCCTTCCTGGACGGCATTCCTTACCGTTCGAAGGGGTGTCGAAGTTGCGGGTATATTCTCCGCGTCTGACGGATGCCGAGGGGCAGGGGCGCCGTTTCGCTTCTCAGGAATAGCCGCGGCCCTCCCTAAGAAAGATCTGACTGAGCCCAAGATCGCCAAAACGCGCAAAGTGAATCTATTAACGACAACCGGGAAGAGCAAAACCGAAGTTGTGTTGGAACGGGTGGAACGTTTCTAGATAAAGAATAAGGCACAGAAGGCTTTTTTGTTCCACTGGGACAAGTCTTAATAAGAGGGCCTTTGCTCTGCGCACATAGTGCGAATATGCGTTACCCTAGCTCCACATGCCAAAAAGAGGGACTTTTTTCTTATCAAAATTTAAGCACACTTGATGTTTATTTTAGGGGGTTATCAGAAGGAACTTGTTCAAGCAAAAATGACTGTTCCTGGAGTGCGAACGTTCTGCGGTCCTCTTCGTCTTGACCGAAAACCGACAGGTCGATCCTGTGTTTACCCGTCTGTGGGGGAAGTGACGTTGTCGAGCACATCCGCAAACTTCGGAAGATTAGTTAGTTCTAAGCCTTCGTGCACTGGCTATGGTGGACAGAGGATCATTTGGCTTTCCGCGCGCGTCAGGGACAAGGACGTCATCGAACGGAACATCTATCTCGCCATAGATCGAGAACAGGAGTTCGTAATGGGCTCATTCGTGACTGCGGCAATGACATTGCTTTACGCAGTGGAAAGAAGGTAATGGGCAAACTAAAAATGCCGAGCCACAAACCGCATGCACAGGTATGGCAGGCAATCCGAGGCGGAAAAGCAATCAACGATTGCTATTGCGTAAAAAAAGCCGAAATGCCCAAGTGACCAGCAGCGGCCCGACCGTCCGGGAGTCACGACTTTTGGATTCCAGGGAAATAAAGATTTAGTAAGCAAGTTATCGCCATTGGACGATACGAACGCTATACGTAGACGAAAGTCAAGGTAGCTGTGTGAGCGCTGTCAGAACCTCCGATCGCAGCACTTGATGGCATTTCTCCGCCGGTACGTGTCAGATGACGAAGAGATTTATACTTCTCCTGACTGCCCTGGTGAGGGAGCCACTTTTCGAGTAGCGGAGATGGCCCGCCGCTCCTCATGACCGAGATCTCCTTCAACAGTAGCGTATTTCCATCAAAGCTTCGGAGAAATAACGCTTATAGAATGAATACTTGAATAAATTGCTCATTTCTCGAGTCAACCAACGGGGGTTTTCGTATTGGCCGCTCATTTTTTCGAAGTTGGTCGGCGACCGCGGGCGGGCGGCTCAGGGCGGGTACCCTTCCCATTGATATCATCGCCAACACTCCATCCCCGCCCAAAGAGCTTCAGAGTTGGGGAATACACGAGAGGAGGGTTCTTCTTCAAGACTCAAAAGACAATTTGTCGATAGATGACGAACCGACAGATCAGAGGTGAGTACTTCTTCTTCTAGCTGTGGCTCACGTGACTCGTGGGTCAGGAACAGTGTCCCTACCAGCCAGATCTAGAACAAATTGACTCCTCTGTCTTCTTTCTTCGCCCTTCTTACCACCGTTTCATAAACCGGCAACTTGCCTCATGCCTGCTCTTTTCGACCCCATCGTCTATGCCCCTCTCCCCCACGGGATCAGTCGGCAGGTGAGCCCGCATGTATATGCATTTGCCTCTGCACTTCTAACGGAACGCTTTGCAGCTTATCATGGCCCGCTGCGCCGCGGGGTGCGGGAACTACTCAGTCTTCTCCGACACGGGTTCCGCTGTCTTCGTAAAACGGGCCAACTCAGAGCTGAGGGAGGAGGGCGCAAACCAGGCCTATCTCTACCAGCAATCTCTACGATCCGCCAACGCGCCCCGCGTGCCTGAGGTGTTCGAGGTCTTCCACGACGGTAGCACATATCTCGTCATGGAACACGTCTCCAGCCCGTCGTTCAAGGAGTGGATTGACGCTGCTCCCGACTCGCAACAACGCGTTGAACGAGACGAAGCGGCCATCAAGCTGATTGCCATGACCGTCGACTGGGTGATGAAGTGCCCACTTCCCGAGGGTGTCTCGTTCGGCCCCGTGGGCGGAGGTCGCATGCAGCACCAGTTCTTCGGCATGGAGGAAGCCCCCATCCCGTTCGAAACAACTTTCGCGTTTGAGGTCTACGTGAACGAGGTGCGTTTCTGGCCGTCCTCCGCAACCCCCGCTCTGACTCTCGCTGATCTCGCTGTACCTAGGCCCTGAAGTGTGTCCGCGGACAGGTCAAGCCCAGCATCACGCTCACAGACGAGGATAGCTTCTTCTGTCCCTCAGACGTCAACTTGGGGAACTTTCTCTGGGATGGGGAAAAGGTCTGGGTCGTCGACTTGCAACACTACAACGTCGTTCCGCACTCCCTGGCCAGCTGGTACTTCCACGAGAACACGAACCGGGTCGTCAAGGCGGTCGCTGATCTCATTGAGCTGAAACCTTCCGCCCAGGACAAGCTTACTCTTCTCGCAAGGGCCGCCGGAATCGTCGGACTGTTTGGGTGTCCGAAATGGGGTGAGCCATTCCTTCACACATCCTCTACGATGTTGAAGCTGACAATTTAACATAGGTGTCGATAAGCGTGGCAACGTGGTCAGCTTGAAGAGGACTCGCGCTCGGCTTTTCTTCCCTTAATCCGTTACTTACTTATCCCTTAGGTAAGCATAGTAAACGTAGTCAGGGCTTCCCTAATTCGCCACACATTACGTAATCCACTCGTTAACATACAGCCTTCCGCCAATCAATCCTCTCTCTCTCCTCCTCCCTCAATGTCAACTCCCCTGCTTGCTTCGACCATGATATCCATCGCCTTTGTCGACGCAGCTTTCGCCACCATGATGCATCAAGGAGTCGTACCATCAACGTCACCCGTCTTCGACTTGGACGACGTTTGGGCCGATCACTTCTTAGCGGCAGCACTTACAGCTACACACTGGTTCGACGTTTGGCAGCACAGGCGCCCCGGTGGCCCTTTCTGTTTTCCGTGTTCACATTATTCGCTTCTTTCTCGCTTCTTCTTGCACCTTTTTGCATACCCGATCTGTATCCTAGTCACCGTAAACCAACCCGAACCCGTACCCGAAATTCTAATCCCACCGATAAAACCCTCAAATTGTATGAACACCTTTTTGTCAGATACAAAATGATCTTGCTTGAAGTTGCCGTAACGCGCGGGCTCTCTCTCTCCCATGATATCTTGTTCCTTGCCCTTAGCGAAAGAAGAGTGTAATAATCGCAAGGTCTCGCGGCGACTAAGTCAAAAGCAGCCAATGGTGAGAGGAGGGTTCTTCTTCAAGACTCAAAAGACAGCTTGTCGATAGATGACGAACCGACAGAGAGGTGGGCACTTCTGCTTCTGCCTGTGGCTCACGTGACTTGTGGGTCAGGAACAGTATACCTACCAGCCAGATCTAGAACAAAGTGACTCCTGTGTCTTCTTTCTTCGCCCTTCTTACCACCGTTTCATAAGCCTGCAACTTGCCTCATGCCCGCTCTTTTCGACCCCATCGTCTATGGCCCTCTCCCCCACGGGATCAGTCGGCAGGTAAGTCCGCATGTACATACAGTATCTCTGCACTTCTAACGGAACGCTTTGCAAGCTTATCATCGCCCGCTGCGCCGCGGGGTGCGGGAACTACTCAGTCTTCTCCGACACGGGTTCCGCTGTCTTCGTGAAACGGGCCAACCCGGAGCTGAGGGAGGAGGCTGCAAACCAGGTCTATCTCTACCAGCAATCTCTACGATCCGCCAACGCGCCCTGCGTGCCCGAGGTGTTCGAGGTCTTCCACGATGGGCACGCTGGCACATACCTCGTCATGGAACACGTCGCCAAACCATCGTTCAAGGAGTGGATTCACGCTGCTCCCGACTCGCAACAACGCGGTGAACGAGAAGAGGTGGCCATCAGGCTGATTGCCATGACCGTCGACTGGGTGATGAAGTGCCCACTTCCCGAGGGTGTCTCGTTCGGCCCCGTGGGCGGAGGTCGCATGCAGCACAAGTTCTTCGGCATGGAGGAAGCCCCCATCGCGTTCGAGACAACTTTCGCCTTCGAGGTCTACGTAAACGAGGTGCGTTTCTCGCCGTCCTCCGCAACCTCCGCTCTGACTCTCGCTTATCTCGCTGTACCTAGGCCCTGCAGCGTGTCCCCGGACGGGTCAAGCCCAGCATCACGCTCACAGACGAGGATAGCTTCTTCTGTCCCTCGGACGTCAGGTTGGAGAACTTTCTCTGGGACGGGGAAAAGGTCTGGGTCGTCGACTTGCAACACTTCAACGTCGTTCCGCGCTCCCTGGCCAGCTGGTACTTCCACGGGAACCCGAACCGGGTCGTCAAGGCGGTCGCTGATCTTATTGAGCTGGAACCTTCCGCTCAGGACAAGCTCACTCTTCTCGCAAGGGCCGCCGGAACCGTCATGCGGTCGGGGTGTCCGACATGGGGTGAGCCGTGGGGTTCACACATCCTCTACGATGTTGAAGCTGACTATTTAACATAGGTGTCGATAAGCGTGGCAATGTGGTCAGGTCGAAGGCCCGTATCATCAAAGCGACCGCCGAGCACCGCCGATGATGATGAAGATGAAGACTCGCTATTAGAATTTGCCTCGTCAAAGGCAAAGCGACCTCGCTTTGACGGAAACCCCTCTACTTCTACTTCCAACTACAAGTCGTCCTCTACTAGCTCAAACGGAGTCGCCATGGCATCTGCTGCACCAGCAGACAACGCGGTATTCATTCTCAACAGCAAACCTACTACTGCTACTACTGCCACAAGTCACCATATGTCGCTGGACGGCCTTGACGTCGAGGAATTCTGGGAAACCGTGCAGGGTCCATGGGAGCTCGCAGGCATCCCCCCTCCACCACCAAGTCATCGTACCAACGCCTTCTTCCCCGTTCGAGCCATGCCTCCTTTACAAGTCCCGGCTCTGGAGCACCGCGGCTGCACTTGGGACCACATCCCAGTTAACAAAAATTTAGTAGACCCGGAGACCAGAGCCGCTTCTGAATGTCTGTCGGACGCTGACTTCGGTTCGCTATGATGGATCTTTCTCTTTTCTTTCATGCGCTTCCGCATTTGCATATGTGTGACGTCCTCTTTACTCTCTTGTTCCCCCACTCAACTTATCACGCGTCAACACCAGCCCCCTTTCTAGACTCCCCTCCTTTACCCCGCACTCATAACGTTCATCCCATCCGTCCATCCGCACAGTATACGTACATTCTCTTGCCGCCCTTCTTCCGGCTTTCTCTTTTCTTGTTTCCGTATTCACATTATTCGCTTCTTCTCGCTTCTTCTTGCACCTGAGTTTCTCTTTTTTTGCATACCCGATCTGTATCCTGATCACCGTAAAGCAACCCGAACCTGAAACTCAAAGTCTAGTCCCACCGATAAAACCCTCAAATTTTGTTACACGCACGCGCGCACAAACCTGCTCTCATTCTTCTTGGACGGCATTCCTTAACGTTCGAAAGGGGACTCGAAGATGCGGGTATTTTCCGAGTCTGATGGAATGCCGAGTGCAGGGGCGCGTCATGATTCGCGTCTGTCTCAGGAAAAGCCGCGGCCCTCCCCCAAGAGATATGACTGAGCGCAAGATTCACCAAAATGCGCAATGTGAATCTATAATTAAAGCCGGGAAGAGCAAAACCGAAATTTGGCCGGAAAGGGTGGAACGTTTCTGAATAAAGAATAGGGCACGGAAGACCTTTGTTCGACTGGGACAAGTCGAAGGAGGGCCTTTGCTCTTCGTCCATAATGCGAATATGTGTTACCCTAGCTACGCATGCCAAAGAAGAAATTTTTCTTATCAAAATTTAAGCACACTCGGTGTTGTTATCAGAAGGAACTTGTCTGAGCAAAATGAGATATGGATGCCGGTTCTTGGGCTGTGGACGTTCTGCTGTCCTCTTCGTCTTGACCGAAGACCGACAGTTCGATCCTGTGCTTACCCGTCAGTGGGGGAAGTGATGTTGTCGAACACATTCGCAAACTTCGGGACCTTAGTTAGTGCCAGCCCTTCGTAGCTATGGGGGACCGGATGTTCATTTGGCATTTAGCTTTCCGCGACAGGGCTAAGGACGTCATCAAACAGAACATCTATCGGGCCAGGGATCGAGAACAAGCGTCAGAATGGCTTATTCGTGAATACAGGAATGACGTTGCTTTACGCAGCGGAAAGAGGGTAATGGGGGTGAGGGTAACTAAAAATGCCAAGCCAAAAACGGCATGCACAGGTATGGTCGCAATCTCGAGGAAAGCAATCAGCGATTGCGATTGCGTAAAAGCAAAATGCTCAAGTGACCAGCAGCGATCCGACAGTCCGGGAGTCACAATTTTTGGATTCCAGGGAAATAAAGATTTAGTAAACAAGTTATATTGCTATATGCC
>WSTY01000092.1:0-35436 GCA_019633465.1 Tulasnella sp. 417
AGCTTCTAAGCAGTCACCCGAGGTGAGAGTAATTCTTCAACGTTGAATACATAGCCACCGGGTTATAAAAGGGTTCCTAGTTGAAGGAGCCTTGCTCGAAACCCTCCAAAAGAAGGAACCAAGCCATTGCGTCCAGCGCTGAGACTCGACGTCGAATGTAAGCTTCGTCTCGCTCACTGTTTGCCCTCTGACATTTCACCGAAGCTGAAACAACTTGAACTGTTCAGAGACGTGTGGAAGCCCCCTACACCTATCATGACCCAAGGTACGATGAAGGAAACCACGTTCTCGGGTAGTAGTGAAACCGGACCGGACCCTCATTCGCCCCCAGCGAGAGGCCACGAACTCGTCCTTCCTATCTCTTTATCTCGTAATTCTCGGTGATTTCCTAACGCACGGAAGCAGTTCTGCTCGGTGGATAAGTTACTGTGAGTTCGTTCTTCAGTTGGCCTCATTGTCTATTCACAGGAACGAGGGTGCTCATCTGTCGTCATGTTCGGTGACTGCGGGCCGGATCCTCCATTCAGTACGAGACCCCAGATACTCCTGTACATCAGCTAAGTCCAATCAATAGAATTTGATATTACACGCAACATTTCGCGTCTGCTCGCCACCGGTTGGAGATCTGAGCATTGTTTCGACGGAGTAGGCCATTGCGCCCTCACACGACGAGCTTCTAAGGTGGAGAGGGAGACTGAGAGGCTTTGCAACTTCCGATCTTCCTCCAGTGGCTTAGGTGATTCGTTGGGATCGGAGAGGTAATGGATTATGGACACATGACCGTTCTCTCTTTTCTTTCGCCTTTAGAGATTCCTTTTCTCTCGGCGCTGTCCCTGGGGTGTCCAGGGTCCTTCTCACTCCTCTCCCACCACACGGGACATTTTGCCTCATGTCTGGCTTGACGACGGGAGGCCCTTTTATATGGCTGGACTCTCGGTCACCGCTTTAACCCGTCTTGACCAACTTAGCCATATACGGCTAACTTGTCATCCGCGACGGCTGACGCGAAACTAAAGAGGAAGCTCCCAGATGCCTCGACAGGCTCAGCGCTCACGCGTTCGGCAGGCCTGCAGGCATGCATGCACAACACGAGTACTTAATACGAGACCCCCCTAGGTTGCAGCTGGGACAAACAAGCTCGCACCTTTCTTCACTCATGAAAGCCCCCCTACCTCTGCCAACCCGACCATATCATCATACCGCTCTCAAGTTGTGATCAGATGTCCCCGCGAGATCTCTTGCCCACCCTCGCCACACAACCCTCAGCACCACCTCTTCAGGCCCAGCCAGCCCGCGACCCCCAGACGGGGAACGCAGATCGACGAGAAGCTAAAATAACCCCAGATTATTTGAATATACTCGGTGTGAGTTTCACCAGCTTCGGATCTCCCCAATTGCTGTCGCTAAAGCGTCTACGGCTTAGGTTTTCGGGGCTCTAGCCGTGGTCTACGTTTCGTGGGCATCGGCGCTCGGATTAGAGAACCACAACCCCGCCGTCGCTCATACCAGCATTTGGGTCACTGCAGCCTTCATTTTTTCGCTCATCATCATCTTCGCGCATTTGTACCACTTGGCAGCAAAACTACTCGATCGATCCGAAACGCCTGAACTGTACCCTCCCTCCATTCGAGTGCATGCCGTCGATTCCGGAGAGCAGGCGGCTCAAGTAGCCGAGACCCGAACCGCCTCACTTGCACCAGTCGAGGCGGTGCCTGGAACACTCCCATCTCCAAATCTCCTCCATCCCCCTCGATTCCAAAGGTCATTTGCAACTCAACCTCTTCGACCGACAGCCGCTGAGTATTCCGCGGCTGGGAGGAACCCCCACGTAGGTCACCCAGTAGAACGGATTCCCTCGCAGCAGCGCGCGTGGTCGCAAGATGCAACAGGTCATGGCCCGCTTGTCAATCGGTCGCAGAGCACGGCCTGGAACGCCCCTTCAGACGGGGCTCTACTCGGATGGACGCTATTCCTCCCACTAGACCCGCGGATGTACGGACGAGTCAGAAAACAGCCGGGAACCACCAGACCAATCTTCTCCAGTCCAAACTGCGATGTATGGAAATGCGAAATTGAGTTTACTGAGCCATCCAGCAGCCACCCAAACGAGGTGAGGAGGCCGTGAGATCCTTGGACCTTGAGCCCGCGTCTCATTTATTGCTTGACAGGCTGCCCTGAAAGTCGTTCGTCGCTTCGTGGCGGGCGAGAATGACCCGGTCACCGTGCTTGAGCGTATCAATGCGGTGAGTCAAATCGTATTTGCAGTTTGGCTGAGGCTTCTGACAGGATCTTTAGAGATTAAATCAGGAAGCCATCACTTGGGCCGGTGTCCATCATCCTAACACAGTTCCCCTTCTCGGCGTCATCTTCTCTCCTGTTCACGCTCTTGTCTTACCATGGTACCGCAACGGGAATCTACGGACGTACCTGGCAAGCTATCCAGCGGCAAACAAGTTGAAGCTAGTAAGCAGTCGAATCCAGTGATTATTATTATGGCCCAAGGAATATCATAGTTGACATGACTCCGGTGCCGTGTTTTAGATAAACGATATTGCACAAGCTCTTGGGCATCTCCACTCGCGTACCCCCAAAATAATTCAAGCTGATCTCAAGCCTGTAAGTGTGTGATTTGAACAGAAGCTGAAATCCCGATGATTGATTCGCGTTCCGTAGGAGAATGTCCTCATCAGCGACCAAGGCGATGCCCTCATTACGGACTTCGGTATGTCCACGGTCCTCGGTGAGGACCATTGGTATACCCCGTCCCACCTTTTCGGAGGAACTATGCAATGGACGGCGCCAGAGATCCTTCTGGGCGAGGGCGAGAAGCGCTCTCGAACTGGCGACGTCTACAGTTTTGGTAGCCTTACTTGCTTTGTAAGGGAATTTATATTCTCTCAGACTACTACACGCGCTGAAACCTCTTCAATCGGCTACTTCCAGATCATGATCGGTCGAGCGCCACATGCCTCTCGGTTACCTTGGCAAGTAATGACCTCCCTAAATGGTCCAGACGGCCCTCAAGACCCCATCGACAAATGGCACCTGCATCCTGAGTTTCAAGATTATTTTGGTGGCTTGGTTGCAGGAATCATCAGGCGGTGTTGGTCTCGAGCTCCAAGCGAGAGGCCACTGATGCAAACCGTTGGGAGGGAGCTGTTGGACCTAACGGAGAAGCGGGAATCATTGGTGTTTCGATGTTCAAATTGAGGTCGAAGGAGGTTATTATCTGTGCGCGGTGTTGATCTTAGTTGAGGGTAGACTTAAATCTACCGGATGCCGGGCGCAGTGCGGAATCGGCATCCCAATTGACCTAAACGGAATCAAGCCGGCTTGTCCACCAGCATATGGTGCAGCTTTCCTCGATGTAGCTCCTCACCGTGACTGTAATTTAATCAAATACGCGATACTTGTTCAGTTGAAAGTGCATTGGTATGTTCAGGCATTCCTAGACCCTAGCAAGTCGTAGAACCCGAATAAGATTCTAACGGTACATACCGAAGACTGTTTTGGGGCCTGACTCAAAGTCTCTACTTCCATCAAGCGACATATTGCGACTTATCTCCCTCATTCTTTACCCTGGTTTAGACTTTCTCAGCTCGGCAATGGGGACTTATACCCTAACAACGGCAAGTTCGCGATCGTTGAAGGAAAGGGTGCTTACTTAAGCAACCCGGCGATCAACGAGGGGTGGAAGAGAGATGCCTCAATCGCTCCTCATACAGATATTGAGCTGCGTTTCAGAACTACGAAACTAGAGCTTTTCTTGTTTTTTAATATGCTCCCCACTGAAATCGCTAATGAGGCAAATCCAGATGGTGGATGGGTAGTTCGGACTTTGGGCTCTGAAAGGGCGCGTTTCTCGCGGTTCGGGTTTCGACCTGGACCGTCTCCTCCACCACCAGGAACCGACAAAACCACACACCCTACCTTCAAAACCACCTCTAACGAACTACGAACCATGTCCGATAACGATGCAGCGCCAGAGCCAAAGCCAGAGCTCGAGGGAAACGCGCCAATTAGTGTCAAGGTTAGCCCTCCTCGACGCGACGTTTGCCCTTGTAGAAGCCAGTTCCGATACCTTTTCACAGGTGGTGGCGAGTACCGGCGAGGAAGTCTTCTTCAAGATCAAGCGAAGCACCAAGTTGACCAAGCTGCAAGGCGCATACGCGAACAAAGTAGGGAAGGATATAAACAGTATCCGGTAAGGGATCGTTGGTTGTTGGAACCACCGTCTACCCCATGCTTACCCTCTCCGTCAGTTTCCTCTACGACGGCCAGCGTATTCAAGAGGACGACACACCAGCAACGCTTGGTATGGAGGAGGGTGATGCTATTGACGTGATGGTGGAACGTAAGTGGTAGGACTTTTCGACTAGGGCATGGGCTAACCACGCAAAACCAATAGAGGTCGGCGGTTACAGGTCTTCTTGATTGGTGCTCCAGACGCACGCGTTATATCCCATTCCCGGCCTCGCTCCCGCCATCTTCGTCTTCGAACCACATCGTTAGGTCCTGTGTACTGTATCAAACTTCGTCAATCATTCCGTCTGTAACGGTTGCTGAGCCGCCGAGTCAAGTGAGCGTGATGTGCGTAGTCATGGGGCCAGGGTTACGCCTATTGGAACTCCGAAGTAGTCCCGGAACCTGGATGATGGGACAGAGTCTGGTGGTAAGTCATGCTTAACCGCCTGGGCATGTTATGCGCCGTTGGGCTTTGAGATCCTCTGACCGCTGTTAGCGCGCATGAGGCTGGAGGAACTCCATACCCTCTACCTTGGTATCTATATCCTTTCGACCCTCTGCTCTCAAGGAAATGGGAACCGCGGAGCCTTATACGGAGGAACCAGTCCCCTCTCCGGAGTGCCGCGTCGAGGGACAAGTGACACCGATCGCGCCGGTCTCACCCTGCAACCACCTTCCCCCGAAGACGCATTCCAAGGCAGTACTGCGAACACTATGGATTTTTCCGTCCTATAGGCGGCGTTTTCTTAGCAAGTCAGTCCGGATGTCCCAACGGATTGGACATTGACGGCTGAGTGGTCCCAGGAGATGGCGCTGCAGCGGTGGGGCAAACCCTTGCAAGCCTCTTTCCTGTTGGCGCAAACCCGGCGATAAATTTGAGAGTGCCTGGTGCACGGTGGAACGATTCCTCCAGTTCGATGGCCTCTGTGGATGGGGGAGAGATCGAGCGTTTGGTGCAGCTCGCGTGCAGATCGAAAGAAGCGGTCTTATGCAGGTTTCTCGGTTATTAGCCTGCCGAAATGGGACTAGTAAATTCACCACCAGGCGGAAAACTGAGGACCGGGGAAGAAACTCGTTTTCATGGGCTATAGACGTTGCAGCGCGACGAGGAAAGAACGAGCTTGGACTGCTGGTAGGCCAGGCGTCTGGCTCAATGACATGCCCCCTTGGAAGCCCCCAAACCTAAGAGTCTCTCCGAATCCCGGCAACATCGTCACCGGTGAGAATAAATGGTATGTCAGACGAGCAGTGGGCGTGTCGATTTCACTTTGCCAAGAGTTGCACTTGGATATTGTCCTCCTACGATATCGAGAAGCAATACAACGATCACGCACCCTTCCAGAACCGACCTCCCCCTTCTTGAAAATGTTCTCAGCCGAAAGGTTTTGATAAGCCAACTCCGAATCGTAGGGTCCGGTTTGGACTTTGGGCCCTGAAGTTCAATGTTCTCGCGGTTCGCTTTTCGTCCCGGGGCTTCCTCGGCAACCGGCGAATCAGGACGGAACATCTTTCCCTACCTTCTCAGCCACCTTTTCAAGAACTCAAAACGTTAACTATGTCTAATGATTCAAACGCGCCAATCATTATTAAGGCTGGCCGTCTCGCCGCGACGCTTCTCTTGTAAAGCCTCTCTGACCTTGTGTGCTGCAGATCGTAGCGAGCAGCGGCAAGGAAGTCTCCTTCAAGATCAACCGAAACACCAAACTGACCACGCTGCGATGCGGATACGCGCAAAAAGTAGGGAAAGATGTGAACAGTATCTGGTAAGCAGCGCCGCTTGTTAGAACTACTATCGATCCAGACTCAGCCTCTGTCTTAGTTTCCTCTACGACGGCGAACGTATTCGAGAGCACGACACACCAGCAACGCTTGGTATGGAGGAGGGTGACGCTATCGACTTAATGGTGGGATGTGAGTGTGGGGACGTGATGACACTCGCGGATTCCGCTAACCACCTGGTCGCAAACCAATAGATGTTGGCGGGCCCTGATTGTTGTGCACTTGGTCGTTTTCCCGCACTCTCTCCCCCTGGCCCTCACCTTTGAACCGCATCATTACGTCATCTGTACTGTATTATCCTTCGCCAATCATCCCGTCTTTCCCAGATGAGACGCCGGGTCAAGTAAGTATCATTTGGAGGCTTAAATTCCGAGACAGTCCTGGAACTCGTTTGGTGAGATGGGGTCTCATAGCAGGGCATGCTTGCGAGCTAGGGTATATCGATATCGCTTCTTCAAAAAGCCCAATGAAAACGGACCTCCATGATCCACTCACTCAATCAAGCATCTCCTAAGACTTTTCGAGACGTCCGCTTTCCGTCCTCCTGCATGATTCGTCGACGGAGCGACTCCCCGTACGCCCCGGCTCGAGGCTTGCTCCAGCAATATCTCCAGGTTCGTTCTCGTTGACTGTTACCTGATAAGAATCATTTCCCACAGAGACTCGAGATGAACGTGCTGCTCGAACCGCGTCCGCTTTCGAGCTGGTTGCCCCACCTGGAAGTGATCCTGGCGACAAGTCAATCCTTGGCGAGTAGCCGGTATGAATGATTACATATTACTGGGTGGAAATATTATTCAATCGCTCGCGTGCCTTGTAACGTTAGTACCCGTTCCAAGGTAACCTGCGGTGAGTAGTTCTAAGTGGCCCGTCTTGTGTGACTAAACTCCCACGTCAGGTTCCATTGTTCTGCGCCACACGAGAAGAGAAAGAGTTAAATCTCTCTTAAGCTATTTTTTTTTTCAAAGTTTGGGGATCATCTGTCTCCGAGAAAGGCATATCTCGATTGACGCGGCCATGTGACTGGCCACCGGCGTTGTGGTGCGAAGCCTTCGAAGTGAGCGAAGTGAAATCCTCAAGAAGGCCGCGGTTTCTACCATAACACATTCGAAGTGGTGGGGCAATTAGCATGAAGCGCTTTCATACAGGTGGGTAAGCGGGATTATTTGACGGATCGAACATTGTACTAAAGGATACATCATACCAGACACTGCAGCACGGCAATGGAATCCGAACAGACGAAATATAGCGAAGCATCATCAGTGTATCAAATAACATCCTGATAGAGGGCCGGAGTCTTACATTGTATGTTTATCTGTGAGGTACCGTTTACTCGCGAACCAACGCGACCAGCTGTTCCCAGACTAGTGACGCCGATGGCCGTTGCTCCGATCGCCAGGACCAGGATTGATGGATGAGATCTCTGAAGACACTTGACAGCTCCGGATACTTGTTCCAATCTTGGACTGGCATGAACGGCTTTTCCTGATCCTTCAAAGCGATGATGATCTCATTATTCCTTAAACCCGCGAAGGGCAGGTGGGAAGTCATCACCTGAAGCAGGCATCAATTTCCGTTACTCCAGGTCAGTTATCCTCGCGGTAGAAAGAATATTCCCTTACCCAAAAAGCTAAGCTGCCAAAGCTGTAGATGTCACTTTGGCAAGATCTTGAGTCTCCTAAGATCTGCTCCGGGGCCATCCATCGCCACGTTCCGCCTTGATGATGTGAAACGGTGTACATATGTTCTTCTCCGAGAATAGTTGCCAAGCCAAAGTCGGCGATGCGAGGCTCGTGCTGATCGTCGATTAGAATATTTTCCTAATTATAAGAGAGGTGACCATTCGGCTTAACTTTCTGCTTTGGGGATGTACAGACTACTTACTGGCTTTATATCTCCATGAACGATTGGAGGCTCTCTAGAGTGAAGAAATTTGAGGGCTTTTGCAATGCCGCGCAACTGAGGAAGCGACCCCAGAGTCAGACGGAGGGCAGGTAACTTCAAGATGGCTACTTGTGAC
The DNA here is from genome assembly GCA_019633465.1 of Tulasnella sp. 417. Classification (NCBI taxonomy): domain Eukaryota; kingdom Fungi; phylum Basidiomycota; class Agaricomycetes; order Cantharellales; family Tulasnellaceae; genus Tulasnella; species Tulasnella sp. 417. The sequence goes on from WSTY01000092.1 coordinate 8,045, forward strand.
ATACCAGCTTTGGTCCGTTTGCATTAAGGTTCTTACTCAAATACTGAATTAAACTTCCTTGCTTATACCAAGGGGAAATGAATCGAGGAGTTGGGGTCAACGTGTATCCGATGAGGGGGGTGATGTTTGGGTGAACTAGCCCAGACCAAGTAACCCCTTCTTGCTCAAAACGCTAGTCATGTGACATAGAGTATCCATTAGCTAAATTCACGACCTATGTCGTAGTGAAACATACGGAGATTATGCGCTGATAGGATTCTTCATCATCGAACTGGTTCATGTGGACCTTTCGAAGGACCTTAACTGCGACCTATGCCATATCGAAATAAGACTTAAAATGAAAGCAGTTAGGGATATGATTCAGCATTGAACTCACCTCGGTTGGGTGAAGATCCGACGGCTCATAAAACCGGACGCGACACTTCCAGACGTCACTATAGCCACCGCACCAGTCAGGATCGCCTTGCGGCTCGCTAACCCAGCCACGCATTGATGGCTCAGTGGATAAGAAGCGGAATTCTGGAGACGCTGGACGCTGAGAACTGGGAGTGGAGGGAGGAAATATAGAGGATGAAGTCACACGATGTCCCGAACCGGGGGCGGTAATCGGAGAGTTGGGAAAGCCCGCAGTCGAAAAAGAAGACGGAACGGCCCTCGAGTAAGAAAGGGACTGTGCTGACTCGAGGGAGGGGCGGTCGAGGTGAAACAATTCCTGAGGTAACTCTTGCAGTTCCTCATGGACGGTTTCAAGGCTCGGCTGGACTGCTAGGGTTAGTAAGTGCGTCGTTTTTGTCTCTTGCTCTTGACTCCAGGGACGGGTGACAGGGCGGAGATTCGGACCGAAGATGCAAGCTGAAAGTGCAATGAACCCGGTAAACAACTGAAGGCTCCAGTAGATATGTGACCGCCACCAGTCAAGATTCCACCACACAGGGTCAAGCGACTCTAGCACCAGCTCTAGCAGTAGAAGGAGCCCCAAAGCTCCCAAGCTCTACGTAAGTTAACTTCCAAGTTAGGGCCGAACCCAGAAATAATTTCAAGGATAACCCTACCATCGCTTTCAATGAGATCCCGTGACGCGGACCTTCCTGTCTATGTTCGGCGTCCCAGCAATAAAGGGCTCGTAAAGCGTGTTCCCAGCGTCGACAGGCGATTCGGGAAGAGGGCGTAGAGGCGCCAGGATCAACCGTCGCGGAAAGCGCGAGCTGTTCGCATGGGATATCTCCAGTATGTAGCCCACCTAGCATTGATGTTTCAGGGACTTCAGTGAGACCTCCGATCGCCACGTCGTGCAAGGCTTCACTGTTGTCTCCCCTGCGGCTTAGGTCGTGGATGGGAGAGGCTGGACGGGTCGTGGAAAGGCGAGAAGGATGTTCAGTCTCGCGTTGTGGCCGGGGGTCGGGAGGTGGGGCTCCCGAGCTCGATGAACCAAAAGGCCCAGGGAGTGACCATGCGCGTCGTCCATCAGGCAGTCCAAGGGATGAAAGAGGAAAGGCGGACGTTGGGCCAGTCTCGGGATGGTTGGTATTGATTAAAAGTTGGAGGCTATCGGTATGAGCGGATTGCGAAGTACTTTGAAGCGCTGCAGATGCCGTACAGGGATGGCGTGCAGTTGCGTTTCCCTCATGGACTACTAAACCGGTAGCGAGACATTGTTGGAGAGTCGATGCTGAAGCGTTGTTCCCCGCATAAACAAGAGCTGGCGATTCCAAGTGGGGCCCTGACATTGGAGGAGGGGATCGAGTGGGTCTTGCTGAATGCGATGTAGAGCAAGCAGGGTCCGTGGCCTCTTTGCTTTCCTCGTGAGCAGCTGCAGAAAAAGATGATGCGACCGGCAAGGGAGAGTCGTAACCAGCTGTTGCGGTGGATTGACGGGAGGCGTCAAGTGGCAGCCAACGGACACGAGGTGACGAGGGTTGGGGATGCTGGCTCATCCATGTCATTGAACGACCTAGAGGCTGACGTCGCATCAATGATGAGGACCTGAAGTGAGAGAAGATGGTCAAGCGTGACATATATTCAGCCTCGTTCTCCAGTTAGGCGGATGAGAGCTGATACCTAAGCGGTCGATAAGCTGAGGCTCGGGATATTTGAAGGCTGTAGGTAATAATACGGCGAATTAGGAGTGTTGGTTGGGGCCAGAGGGCAGAGGGGCGAGTGTGAATCTGAGTACTCGGCGAGTATTTGATACGGGGGGAAGGTGGACAATATTGCAAGAGTGCAGCAACCTGTCGCGTGTGCACACCTGATTAGGCAGAATGCAGTGCTGCGGGCTTGAAAAGAGATGACGTGAGGTTTGTCGGGGCGAGGGATGTATGGCCGTTTCCGCAAACGAACCGGGTTGGCTGATGGGTGTTGATTGAGAGGTAGTAGAGATCGACGTCACTGCGAAGTAAGAGTATCAAAGTATTAAAAAGCGGTGGTGTGGTTGGATAGTAAGGTGGTGGTTGTGGCGGATGTGATGACTGGGATAGGACAAACGGAAGGAGGTGAGGGTGGGGGGGGGTGAAGGAAACGATTGTCGCCTCTCGTTCTAATGACATTTATGTTGGCCGCCGAAAACGATAAATTCCCCGGAACGGGCCAATTGCAGAAGTCAGGAGCGTTGGGCCAGAAATGTCGGGAACTGTTGGTATCCAAAAGGACCCAATAAGGCCAGAAGGGTTACGCCAGAAGCCCGGTCCTTGTCTGCACAGCAGAGCGACTTTTTCTCACGAGGGAATTTGCCGGAATCCAGGCAAAAACCTCGCTTCACCTGACAGGTGGAGGCAGGTTTTTGGTAGATGTTTTGTTCCGGAAAACGTGGCTTTGCGTCCTGTGCTGCCGCAACGAACGATCCGCAATGCTGCACTTCATGCAACTTTTCAGTGCTGTGAATCCACTAGCGCCCGACATGGCGCATAAGACATGAGCAACCGGACCTTTCATTGATAGCCACGAGAGGCGTGGTGTTCCCGGTTGAGCAGCCTCCGCCTGCGTTTGGGGGGGGGGGGGGTTTGATTTCTACGGAATTGTGGAAAAATTCGCGCTGCTCAGAGATTTCCTCCGAATTGCCACCAAAGATTTTGGGTCTTGCCTCATTTGAAAGGTGGTTGGCCACCGAATCAAAACCAAATAAAATACTCACTGAGGCTACCAAGGAGCAGCCTGGGGATTCTGTTGAATGTTATACAGTTCTTGTCATACAGCTTTCTTCTCTTCTGTCATTTCGGCAAGAAGGTGGAAGCCTGACTATCGTCGTCGGGGAGCACGATATCAAGCACTAAAATTGGGGGCTCCACCGAATGAGAACTCGAGATAATTACATTGAGAGTAGGCTCCGTGTGGTGAACGGCGGCTCGAGAGCGCTCTCGAATGTTATACAGGCGACATCGTGCGCTTCTCTCAGACGCTCAGACTGCTGTCCCGACCGAGGGGGTACCGCAGACTGAGATGGAGTTTCAAACTCCGCAAGGGGATTGCGTGATAAGGGAAAAAACCCTGATTTGAACCTGTGTAGAGCGTTTTCGGAGACAAGGTACCATTGGGCGCCCACCGAGGACCCTTTGGCCGCACCGCCCCGCACCCAGTCTGATTTGACCCCTGAGTCCTGATGCGCTTTGCGTCTCCGTGTGTTCACGGTGACCCTGTGGCCTCATTGTCGGTGAGTGTTAAGTTTCGGGCCTCGGAGATAAGGCAGCAGCAATGATCCCTGGTCATGAAGCGACGAATATAGGCAGGGGTTTGATTTGTGTCTTCGAGGAAAGTTATCCGGGTGCTCGTTTTTAGGTGTTGGTCGCACCATAGAGGTTGGTCCCCTGCGCGGAAGCCACCCGGGGCCCTGGGCAGGCGACTTATTATTGCGAGGGATTGAGCGGCTTGACGTTATCTGATGGTTAGTCAGCAATTGAATTTGGCTGGAGTGCAAATCATATCATGCTGCAGCTGATCACGGAGATATTCGGTGAAGGGGGATAGTGGAGCCGGCGACGCGTGGCTCATCACATGAGGTACCAATGGTAGCGGTACCGGTTGTAGCGTCATTTTATACAACTATGGACTCAGATAGTTGCCCCCTCCGTGCCCATTCTTAGCTTCCCATCAAATTGAAACGAAAGTATTGAGGAATCCGTGACGCTGTTGCCTTCCAGCCGCTTTCTAGGGTAGAGAATCTCGAATTCGTCCAGGTGATGATTCTGAAGAAGGGTCTAGTTTACATTTGTACAGTCAATCAGACGATGCAGAATGAGGTTGGTTCAAAAGAGCATGTCACTAATTTGTTGATTCACTCACGTTGGGAACTTTGGGATGTGCTTGCACGGAATTAATGCACCTTTAGTTCTTGGTTGTGGATACCGCTGGACGCGCGCCGGGGGACGTGGTCCGGCAGCGACCCAGCTGCAGCGCCAGGAGTTAACTTCAAATTTCATGATCAGGTCTCGCTTTCACTGAGGATTGGTAGGCTTCCACAGTAAAGAAACTCTAATGCCCTTTCCTCGGCCGGCTGGTACTTGTACAGCTCGACGCTCATCACCGTGCTAGCCGACTCCAGAACGGAAGCTGGAGTGGCGTGCCTCGGGTCGGGTCGGCTTCTTGGCCACTGCCATTACGAACAATGTCATTTACGTGATAGAACATGCATAGGTTGATATAGTCCTTACATTATGAGACAATCAGATGGCAAGACCCGGACCAACGATGCCTTAGAAACCTGTTTTCCATTACACGGGCACGGACGGCCCGTCTATCCAAACGATGATTTATTCACGGGATGATGTGGCCATAACAGTTAATTTAATTGACTGTGGACTAGGTGGGGCGCTCCACTTTTGATTTTCTGACTCTCTGATTGGCGGCTGGCATTCCAAAACGCTCGGTGTCTTCGGGGCTGGGTGCCTTTTTGCATGATGTTGGATGCGATGGCCTTAGTTGGCCAAATCCAGTATCCCTTCTTTCATCTTTGCAGCTCGAGTGGAAAGCCCCAACTGATTGAGGTCCGAGGGGCGTCAATCTATCATTTGTTCAGAGGGTGTGAAGCATCTCTTCCGGACACCGGTGGTCTAGGCCTAACAGTCGCAACAGGGCCCCCGACTTGATCATCGGAGCACGAAATAGCACTAGAGTCACACCCAGAGGGGAAAGTGACCCACAGGTGGTAGCGGGCCTGGTATGCGAATCCAACCTCACAATGAAGGGCAGCGTCGGGTTGACCGAGCTGCAGAAGGCTGGGGAAAGATGTATAGTTCGACCACTTTCTTCCTATGTTTGGCCTCTCTGACTGTCCTCTTTATCACGTTTAGCGTATTCAAGAGAACATGACGCTGGTGACGCTTGGTACTAAGGAAGGTGGCGTTTTGACATGATGGTGGAACGGGAATGCCGTGACCTTTCCACTGCCATGGACTCTGCTGACCCTGGCTCCCCCCCCCCCAAAAAAAAAACAAACATTCAGAGGTCAGCGGTCATAGGTACTCTTGGCTACTAACGCAGATACTGGTGTTTGATCTAGTTTTTGACCTTGTTCCCACGGGTTTCGAAGGCAAGAGTTCGAACTTCATCGTTCGACGTTCTATGCTAATGTGCGCACCGTCTCAATCTTCGTCAATCATCTGGTCTCCCCCTCGAAGACGGTGACGACGCCTCAACGATGGCGTGGGGGTGAACACCATCACAAGCGATGGTGGCCAAGATCGTCACGCCTCCTACCAAGGAGCTGAGGACCGCACAAGCGTGCTCCACACCCCCAATAGGGAAAGGAGAGGGACGGGACTTGACCCAACCCCCTCTCCTATCATATCATACACCCCCGACACTCCCCCCAACGGGGTGAGAGACGGAGGGCAACCGGAGACGATGTACTTTCAATGTAAACTAGTCGTTTGCCAATATAATGAGTACGTGCTAGACATTAGTCCAGACTCCACCCCAGGACACAGGTACGACGACCACCGTCCAAAATTACGAGCGAACACGCACCGCCCAACCATGGTTCGACACGTCACTAAACCAATGGCCAACATATCATAGTGAGACACGACACTGCGCGCACACCTGACGTTACTCTGCGAGAACAAAGTAAGAGGAAAAACTTACGGAAATGTCTCCCCTGGCCGCGGAGGGCCGATAAGCGGGACAAAGTAACAAACCCCCTCGGCGCGAAGAAGCCGAGGGAGTACCAGGCACCGGCATGAACTCGACGCCACAGAGGGCTCAACCCGAGCATTTAAAAAAAGCTGACGATCCTCCTCCAGAGGACCGACACTCTAACCCACATCACCGCAACTTACACCCGAACCACAGCGATGTCCGAAGCTTGGCGACAATCCTCTCAAGGAAACAGCCAATACCCCCCCCAACGGGCCCGTCCCAGGCACACCCCACGGGAACCCCTTCATCGCCCAAACCACCGGGACGACCCAAGAAGCCAAGCGGACCTTCCACGCCGCAGGAATGGAGGATGACCAAGTAGACCAAACCCCGACGCCAGTACGCATGCAGGCAATGGGATTCACGGACGTCGAGGGGCCCATCTCCCAACCGGACTTCCACCCCAACAAGATCCAGGCCACCGAGCGCCAGATCAGGTCGAGGAGCGCGTCACAGGTCCCGCACGAGCCGACTGGAGACGACCGCATGCACACGGAGGAACCCACGGAGGACCCACCACTGTCGCCAGAAGAGGCTGGAGCGAAGGAGCTAGCAGACTTCATCGCCATGATGAAGCGTCCAGATCAGGCTGCGGACGAGGGATCAGTCTCATTCCCCCGCTACACGCACGCGAGGTCAGCCCATACTACGGGCTTCTGGCCCCCCTACCTGAGGTTCAAAGATGTAGCCGGTCTACTCATGGACGCCAGGAAGACGGAACGCCCGATCGTCTGGGTGCAATGCTACAAGACGAAAGAGCTTACCTCGAAAGAAGAAGCCCTCTTCAAATGGGCCCTTCGGTCGATAGAGGCGAACGGCCTAGTCAAGGACTTCAAAGTCAGCGAGTACACGATGCTCACCGTACCGGAGAAATGCAGCGCGATGGTTGTCATCGCCGACTCCAAGGAAGCAGGCCAGAGACTCCTCTCGAACCGCGTTATCACAGCCAGGTCACCCGTCAAATCAGGCACCTTCTGGCTCCACGCAGACAACAGCTGGGGCACCCACATTATCGTCGACATCACGGGGGGAGGCAACGACTTTCTCAGAGATGTCCTCCCCCGTTTCTGGAACACGTTCGGACCGGTGATCTTGAGGGCGAAGGGAAAGGTGAACAAGGCCACACACGTGGACCTCTTGGATCTAGCCTACTACAAGGTGCCTATGAGCGAGAAGACGCACAAGGGCTCAAACGTGGTCAGATGGCGCGTCCGGTTCAAGTACGAACACATCTGCACGACGCAAGAATGGGTCCTCCCGCGGACCATTGGCTACTCGAACAGAGGGATGATCGGGGTCCACAAGGCCCCCTTCTGTTCCCACTGCATCTCGGACTCTCACGCCCAAACGGTCTGCGAGTGGTGGAAGGAGAACCTGGTGGCGGGCGCGAAAGTGACCCCCCAGAACTATGTGAAGGCCGAGTGGACCAAGATCCCGTCCGTTGACCCCCGTAAACTAGCGTCGCTCCTCCGTGAATGAGCCTAACTTAGTACGAGATTGTACGCGAGAACCGCCCCCTCTCCCCCTCCTAAATAGACGATGAGAATACATCCGATGCGACCGAGCGATCGAAGGGAGCGACTAAGCATGCGCCCTCAAATCCTGACTGATCAGCCAGTAAGAGGCCCAGAGAGACCGTCCGAAAAACAGACCAAAAAATCAAAACCTCAAAAATGGAAGACAACGAACAAGAACACCCGCAGCAACCCGGTTCACCTGGCGACCTCCGGGGAACTCGGTCAACACAAGGAGGTCGCGCGGCTCTCCATGGTCGGCCGAGAGTCGGGATACCTAGTCCCGAGTTCAGGGGAACCTCCCAAGCGAGAGGCAACTCCACTGAACCTGCGATGACGCGAAGCACCGACACAACACTCACCAATATGGGAAGGGGAGACCAGGACGCCCCACTGGGCGACACCGGTCCAAGCACTGCAACCCACCCGGTTAGAACGGGCACGGGCCAAGCTAGGAGGCGCAGGAAAGAGGGGGGGCGTAAACCCTTCATCTGGATAGCGACCTTCAACCTACGCGGAGTAGGATCCTCGAGACTGGCAGACGCAAATAAGCTAAACCAGATCTCACGCATCATGGGACAAGAGAAACTAGCGCTTCTCGCGGTCCAGGAGACACACGAATGTACGAACGCCTTCGAGGCGCTTCAAAGGTCGAATCCGAACGTGTGGTGCTTCCCTAATCCGGGAACGCGCCACAGTGCCGGAACGGGCTTTATCGTAAGAAGAGATAAAGCTCCACCAAACCTGACCAAGGAAGACATCACCCATAGGGTGATAGAACCAGGCCGAGCCGATATGCTCACCCTGAAATGGGGAAATGAGCAGCTGACCTTCCTAAACGTGTATGCCCCCAATGATGAGGGTAACGCGGTAGAATTCTTTGAGAGCCTCGTAGCAGACCTCCGAAGAAACCCACCTGACGTGATCCTAGGAGACTGGAACCACGTTGAAGACAAAATGGACAGATTACCCAAGAGACAACCGTCCACAAGAATAGTGAACTGCCTAGGGATGCTGAAGAGAGCCCTCAGGGTGGAGGATGGGTGGCGCCAAGACCACCCTAACGCAGCCGAGTTCACCTGGACCAGCACCAGGGAGAACAGAGATGGGACAACGTCAAAATCTAGACTTGACCGAATCCTAAGCAGCCACGAACTGTCGAACAGAACACTGGAAAGACAGACAATAGGCCCTTATGGTCTCAGCGACCACTCCATTGTTGCGGCCAAAATACACGAAGCCTCACACCCGTTTATAGGGGACCCGAGGTGGAGAATGAACCTTGAAGACCTCGAGGACAAAATCGCAATGAACGGGATAGAGGAAATCCTCCGAAGCTGTGAAAAAAAGATCAAGAAAGGGAAAGATCCCATGACAGTCTGGCTGAATGCAAAGATCGCTATTAGGAACCTAATAACGGACCGACAGACGATGAGGCGTAGGGAAAGGGGGAAACACCTGACCAAGCTGAAAGAGGATAAGACCAACCTACAAAGAAGGAAGGACTTTCATACCAACACCGGACTCCAGCTGAGAGTGTTGGCAATTGAAGCCCGCATCGATGAAATAAAACGGGCCAAGCTAAATAGAGCCGCTGAATACTCTGCAGCAAGATATGCGAGCAAGGGAGAAGCAGTAAACAAGTACTGGTTCTCCATTGGGAAAGCACTGAAACAAGACTCAGTGATCAGAGCCCTGAGGGATGGCAGTGGCCAAATCAGGACAGACACGGATGCCATGGCAAAAATAGCCACAGAACACCACGCAAATCACCAAGCAAAACAGCCTTTCACTGAGGCCCGGTGCGAAGCGATAATGAGGATGTCAGCAACAACCTCAGGGAAGAGAGCAACCTCTGAAGCGAAGAGAGCGCTGGATCGAGACTTCAACCTGCAGGACGTTGAAGATGCAATATGTAGATCCGCAACTGGGAAAGCCCCCGGTGCCGACGGAATACCCTACGAATTCTACAAATCGTGGTTAAAAAGGCTCCGAGAGTCAGAAGAGGATAAGAAACCACCGGACATCCGGTGGATACTCATGAAAGTCTGGAACGCCACAAGAAGAGGCAAAACAGATGAACGATACGTTCTGGGACTAATGTTCCTGATGTACAAGAAGAAGGACAAGCTAGATATACAGAACTATCGCCCCATAACGCTGCTCAACACTGATTACAAGCTCCAGACAGGAGCAATGGCGAGTGAACTAGGAAAGCATGTACATAACATGCTTCACCCTGACCAAGCAGGTTTTGTCCCAGGTAGGGACATTATGGACCATGTAAAACTCGCAGACCTTATAACAACAGCCTGCGAGGTGGATGAAGTGGATGGGTGTCTAGTAGCCCTCGACCAGGAGAAAGCCTATGACAAGATCGACCACGAATACTTGTGGCAAATTCTCGAGGCCTATGCGATCCCAAACTCGTGGATTCGCACAGTAAGGAACCTTTACGAAGCCGCTGAGACCTCGGTAATGGTGAACCAAGTCACTCCCACCCCCTTCAAAGTCGAGAGGGGTGTAAGGCAAGGAGACCCCCTCTCATGTCTCCTCTTTGACTTAGCCATTGAGCCGCTGGCTGAGTCAATAAGACGGTCCTCTTTGAAGGGAATAAGAATTGAAGGGGCAGTTGAAAGACTGATAGTACACCTCTTTGCTGATGACACCCAGCTGTACCTCAGCAAGAGTGACAAATGGACAGATGTCCTAAGAATTACCAGCGACTGGTGCCTGGCCTCTACAGCCAAGTTCAACCAAGAAAAGACAGAATTTCTCCCACTGGGGACGAAATCGTACAGAAAATCGGTTCAACAGATGAGAACTCTCCAGCCGACACGCATCAGAACATCCGAAATCTTCCCGAGAGGGTCCCGAATGGTTAAGGACGGCGAACCACTCAGAATCCTAGGCGGACACATAGGGTATGATCTGGACCAGAACCAAATATGGGAACCAGTAATCACGAAAATAGAGGACCTGGCGGACAAGTGGTCAAACAGACACCTCACAATGAAAGGGAGGAAGCTAGTATGCTCATTCCTGATACAGTCACGAGCCCAGTATCTTATGATGACGAACGACCCACCACAAGAAATAATTCAAAGGGTGGAGAAAGCGACCCACAAAGTAATATGGAAAGGCAAGAAGAGAGGCCTGACAAAGATGCAGGAACTCTACAAACCAGTTGACTTCGGAGGATGGGGTGTCCCATCATTCAAGGACAAGACGGTAGCAGCCAGGCTCACATGGGCTAAAAAGTGGTCCGCCCCACTCGATGAAAGACCGTTATGGGCGGACATAGCAGACCGAATAATTGTGAAAACATCCAAAAAACCGGATGAAGCCACCAGAACCTCAACACTCACCCAGCGATGGGAAGAGAAGAAAGGCTACAAGAGCAAGCTCCCGAAGAGCCTCAGGAATATGCTCGCTGATGTGAGAAAATACCGGGTCAAAATAGATGCCCAGGCATTTAGCGCATATGCGATTGACCAGGCTCCAGTCTGGATGTCGAAGATGATGGACACCACGGACGCCGAGGAACGCAGGTCCGCGATGAAACACCTCAGGACATACCACAGGGTAGAGAACCTGAGGGATGTGAGGAGGCTCGCTCAACAGAACAATGAGCGGTGTCCGAAACACAGGGAATGCGCCAGAGCACTGGACGCGATCGCTCCCAAAGCGAAAAGGAAATTTGACTACAGATTCACCACGCCAGTAATCACCGAAACAGGGCTGAAAGACAACCTTGACCATACAACGGTAAGAATGAAGACGAACCGAGACCGCTGGAAAGCGAACGAGAGCTTCATCCTAGACCCCCGAGTCAAACACAAAGGAGACATCAGAGGTGCGACCCGGATCTTCACAAGACCGGGCTCGGAAAACCTGCTACCGGCCTTCAGAATCCCTAAGGCAGCCGACGAAACGAACCGAATTATCATCTACACAGATGGTTCAGCTACGGATATTGGCACGCCGACGGCCAGGGCGGGGGCCGGCATTTGGTGTGAAGACGAGGATCTGAACCTCACCAGAGCGATCAGAGTCACAGGATTGCCCCAGACGAACAACAGAGGGGAACTGACAGCAGTAACATGGGCCCTTAAGAACGCGCCGAAGGACCGCGCCATTGAAATTAGGTCAGACTCCACATATGTAGTGAACGGCCTAGCGAACACCCACAAGACCTGGGAAGACCAGGGGTGGATGGGAGTCGAAAACGCGGACCTGTGGCGCATCGCGATGCAGGAAGCACGAATGAGGAACGCCACAACCACGATCCAAAAGGTCAAAGCGCATTCCAGAATAATCGGAAACGAGGAAGCGGACCGACTAGCCAAAGAGGGATCCGAGGCCCCGGCCTCCGGAGAACTCACCCTCACGGAGCCACCAGAATGGCAAGTGTCTGGCCTCCGCTTGAGCGCCCTCCCCTTCAAGAAGATCTACGAAGGAGTAAGGCGTGAGGCACAGGGGTACACCACTGCCCCTAGAGCGTTGTCCATGCTAAACGGGATAAAACTAACCCTGGAAGAACTCTACGGGATCTCCCCTTCGGACAGGACTATATGGCGTAGCATTAGAAGCGACGCTATGCGACGGGAAATAACCGACTTCCTATGGGCAGCGATGCACGAGAAGTCCCCGTGTGGCACCATGTTCTCCAAATGGGGAGGGGAATGGGAAGACCTCCAATATTGCCCCTGTGGAGCAATTGAATCGATGCGCCACATTCTGACGGAATGTGGCGACGCGGTGTGGAGACTTCGAGTCTGGCGAAAAGCAGACGAAGTACTCCGAAAGTCAAGAAAGTTCCCAGAGGGCCTAGGTGGTTACCCATCCTTGAAGAAATCCTGTCGGCAGGAATCCCAAGGACAGCGGACAAAGCAGCAACGCGTCTGTACGCCACAATAGTAACGGAGACAGCCTTCACGATTTGGAAGGTCAGAAACAGACAAAGGTTCGATGGCACAGACCCGACGACGAGGATGGCGACCGAGATGTGGAGAGACGCAATTGAACGCCGAGCACGCACAGACCTGACGAGAACAAGACTCAAAGGCCCCAAGACAATGCCGGAGCGTAAGCGCGACGCGGAAATAATACTCGCATGGGAAGGAGTCCTCTCTTTCCCGAACGGAGATGCTACTTGGTTTCCAAGTGACTACGGATGAACGGTCTGGCCTTTGTGGGTTGGGCGCGTAGTCCCTTTGGGCGGCCGTGTCGTGAGCGAAGGGGCGTAGCCACGACGAAGACGGACCCTGGGAACCGCTGTCAACGCTAGCCTGAAAGGGGAAGGGGCCGTCCTAGACGGGTACCTCGACCTCTGAAGGATCCATCTCGTGGGCCTATGGCCCAATTACCAGTGCCGCGTCGAAACGGCCCCCCCAAGGGGGTGGGAAGGAAAGGATGAAAATCCGGTCCGAGCCGCTGGGATGGTTGCCGTTGTCTCCGTACCGGGCCTGGTCAGCCAGAGCTCGCGAAAGTCACATCGCAAGATACCAAGTGGGGAGGTTTAGTGGGTATGGCCAATACCGGTCTAGTATCGGAGGCGGCAGAGTCTCACACTGTTATGGCCCCGTCTCGAGGAACCCCCAGCTAGGGGGAAGTTTAGGCCGAGTAACGCCGGACCTCGAGCGCGGGTGTGCTATCTCGTCGATCAACGATTCCTTCCCCTACCACAAAAAAAAAAAAAAAAAAAAAAAAAAAAAGTCAATCATCTGGTCTGTTACAGTTGAGACTTCGAGTCACGTAAGCGTGGCGTGCGTCATTATCGAGCTATAATTACACCGACTCGACTTCCGGAGTAGTTCCGGAACTGGTGTGATGAGACAGAGTCTTGCGGTGAGTCACACTGACCCGCCGCCTATTTATATCTCTGCTGTATAGAATGCCGCCTCCAGGGCATCCCGACTTCATCGCCTCGATCAAGCGATTCCCTCGGAATCATGACGACGCGCATTCCATCCTCCTACATAATTCGCCAACTCAAGCCCGCCGATGCTCTTCTCTTCCGTACACTCCGGCTCGAAGCTCTATCCACGTCTCCGGACTCGTTCTCGTCAACCTTTGCCAGAGAGGAAGCTTTTTCCATGGACATTTGGGAAGAACGCACCGCTCGGACCGCTTTTGCATTCGAGCTGCCAGCTATGCCACCCGGGAGCGCTCCGACCGACAAGGCAACCCTTCCAGAGCAACCGGTGGGAATGGTTGCTTATCACTGGGCGGAACAAGCAGAGACCCCTTTAGCCCATCTCGTCGGACTTTGGGTTCATCCCGCTCACAGGGGCAAGGGACTTGGATCAGCACTGGTGGAGTGGGTTGTTGCGCAGGTCGTTCCGTTGGGGGCAGATTCTGCCGACCCTAGGACTAGATTGCAGCTGGAAGTGGGCCAGCGGAACAAGGAAGTAATCTCTATGTATGAGCGCTTGGGATTTCGGACGCTCGGTTCTGACGGGCGGTCTATGGAATACTCATCTTGTCCTGCCATTATGTAAGGGTGCCAGATTGTCCCGTGACCAAGGAATAGCAACTAGATACGCCTTTCTTAGTCCAGTATCCAGGTCGATATTTTCTAATAGCAATGTCATGCGTATGGTATTCAACTTGGGAATACTTAAAGGGTTGAATTGGAGTTGGAGGGGTGATCGGGTGGAGATACGCCTGAAACGGTCCGCTAACTCTCAAACCGCTAATAGCCTGGATCATAAAACTACTTCATTAGACTAAAATACAATAGCTCTTAGGTTCATGAGAGTCCGTAGGATGGCGCGACAAATGTGTCGGAGGTGAGACGTTCCTTCTGAGACATTTGGCGGACCGAGGGGTAGAAAGGCAAAAGTCGAGGAGCGCACCATAGTGCAAGTTCTACAACGCCACCGCTGTGAGTCGAGTCGAGCGTTCGCTAAAGCTCTTCGTGGATAGTTTTATTGGACCGACCAATGGGATGCTGCCTCAACGTCGTCGGCGCGGGACCAAGGATTCCCGTTCTTTTATCAAGGCAGATAATTCCGTTACGACGGATGGCATGCCTGGCCTCTCCCCCGGAATTCGGGACCAACACCGACGAATGATTCCTGCGATCAATCTCCCAAGTGGATCTCGTAGCTGGGGGTGCCAATACCACTTGTCGATGGGATCCTGAGGGCTGTTCGTAGCGGTTAAGGCGCTGACTACTTGTGAGATTAGCAGAGAATCGTACGGTCTTCGACCGGTCATGATCTGAAAGCAGGCAGAGAACAGATTATCAATCTTTGTAGCTCATTATACAAAGAATAGAAGGACGAATCACGTAGCAAGTAAGGCTTCCAAAGCTGTAGACGTCTCCAGTTCGAGATCGCCCGGTGCTCTGCCCTAGCAGAATTTCTGGTGCCATCCACTGCATGGTTCCCCCATAATGATGCGATGGGGTATACCAGTGGTCCTCGCCGAGGAATGTCGCCATTCCAAAGTCCGTAATAAGGGCGTCGCCTTGATTGTTGATGAGGACGTTCTCCTGCAACGTTATCGGAGAGGATTACGACACGACAGGCGGTTTACGGTTAAACCATCAGCTTACGGGTTTGACGTCGCCATGAACTATTCTTGGGTTGCGCGAATGAAGGTGTTCAAGACCTTTTGCAATGTCGTAGACCTACAATGAAGAAGGTAAGACAAAAACGGCCTGAGGTGAAATGGTTTGATTTGACAGCTTACTAGTTTTGTCCTGTTTGCCGCGGGGTGCTGAATGATGTATACGATTAAGCTGCTATAATCGTACCATGGCACAATAAGGGCATGAATAGAAGAGAAAATGACTCCGATTAGGGGGACGACGTTAGGGTGATGGATCCCGGCCCAAGTGATAGCCTCTTGATTCAATCTCTGATAACATAGTTAGAGGGGTTAAGCATAGCGTGTATGAGGTCACCTACCGCATTCATACGTTCTATAACTTTGTTCGGGTCGGGTTCATCCCGCACATAAGGACGGACGACCTTCACGGCGACCTAAAGGACACTCAAAACAATGAGGTGCTGTGCGAAGATGCCAAGATCAAAAAGAAGCTCACCTTGCCGGGGTGCATACTCAATGACCCGTCAAATTGGATTTCGCATTTCCATACATCGCAATTTGGGCTGGAAAAGCTGGGCCGAGTGTCATGCGGTTGCTTTCTGACTCGCCCGAACATTCTTCGATCGAGTGACAGGAAGAAAGTCCAATTTTGTAAAGCATTTTCTGGAGAGATGCTCCATGCAGCGCCTTGGGATGAACTTATACTGGGACCGGGACTTGTTTCTGTTTGTAGCCAAACATGCTGTCGAGGAGAAGCTACCGCCGGAGACTCGGCGTTAGTTGACCGAGAGGGTCCGGGACCAAACAGCCGAGCCCCAACTGCGCCTAAAAGAGAGGAATTAAGATCCGGATCTTAACGGAGAGTCAATCGCTCCTAGCCACGGAGGGGATTCGGAGAGCAAATGAGAAATACGTACACGTCGAGTTGGTTCCACCGAAAATATCTCCCAAATGCAAGGCTTGTGTATCCGGAGGCGAAGAAGCTGGACCGTGAATGTAAAGCGGGTGTCCAACTGACGGAGTGGAGTACCCTCGCCACAGCGATCTGAGTCCTATCGCTGCATGCGCACCGATTCGATACAACAGTCGATTAGCCGGTTTGTCCGGCTCTTTTAATTTCTCTCGTACTTGCGACATTATAAACTGAGGTTTCCCCGGAGTCTTGGTCGCTAGCAGCCCAAAGTCAGCAGACCCAACTCTTGCAGAGGGCCAAAAAGCCAACCGCCCTCCGGCTTCGTCGGGTAACTTGAACCTCGATCCGACCGCATTTCGCGTGCGCATTTCTCTCTCGATCAAGGAAGTAGTCAACCGCGCTTTTCCTGGACGAGACAACGTTGTCAGAACAGCGTGTTGCTCCCTGCTCTTCAGAAGCGTTTGATACGCACCGAGCTCGGAAAGGTTACGACCAAGATGCGATAAGACCAGCGCTAATCTAAAATTTGGAGGAACAAGAGAAACCTAGCGGACCCTCATTAGAATAGGATCGGAATAAACTACCCCAGCAGTACTTACCCGGTCGGAGACGAAAGAAATCAGGGATCCAGTAGATTCCCGCCAGCTCCGAAGTGAAGAAAACCTCAAACCTGAGGGAAACATAGCAGATGGGACGGGTGTGAGGGGATCGCGTGGCACGCGCGTGAAGGATGTGGTGCCCACATCCGGGGCTGGCATAGTGAGAACACAGAACAGTGCGTTTGAGATAGGAGTAAAAAGAGTTAGAGAAAGAGTTAGGATGTACGGGAGACAGTCTTGGTTGACCTGTGGTGATTAGGGGCTGACGTTTTCAAGATATAGGGCAGGATTGCTTGAACGAGACACGCTGGTAGACTGGTTGGGACGCACGACGCACCCCGTTGCTCACGCTTGGGAAGCAAATACGATCCGGCACTCAATCGTCACACTCGCTCTTGTGATAAAAAGTTTAGGGAAGCCCCGTCTGCCATCTTTGGTGTCTTCCTTGAGAAAACCGTAAGAGATAGTCCCGTTGTGGACCTGCGGCCACCGGAGAGCAACGGGAGACGGAAACCTGACGACTAACCGCCGATCTCCCGAAACTGACATTATAGTTTGACAGCAATGGAGATGGGATGTACAGAGGGAGAGGTGTCGGTAGGGGACGGCAAAGTGCTCACGAGTCCCATGAGTGCTCGCCAGTAGCCTGAGAGCTCGCCAGTAGCATGAGTGCCCTCCAGTAGCATAAGTGCCTCACGGACCGCAAGGAAGGAGCGTGCTCACGTCAGAATGACGTCACCAATTGCCCATCCTGCCGGTCGTGATAGTAAACAGTGGATAAGATTGTGGTGCATGACAGATGATTGGCTCCCCATTACTCCCAGCCGAACTTGGTCTCACGGAAAGACTGGGTGATTAAAGCGTAAACGCTCTCTCTAGGCTCTGCACGATACTCAGTTGGAATCAATTAGATGCGATTGCTTGCAAGCTCAGATCTATCCAACGAGAAGGTACTTACCTTGGATTTCTTGAGGTATCAAGGGTATTTTGAATGAGTTAAGGGAGGAAGGGAGGATTGAACAAATGGCATGACAGTGTCCCTTTTAAAGCAAGAAAGATCGAGGAATCAAACGCAGAGGCTGAACACACTTCCTTGCAGAGTGGAAGGAAGGAGGGGAGGAATGATCGGGCGGTCAAAAGCCAAACGGGTTTTCAATAGGAAAGCGTTCGAGCGCTCAAGCGAACCGACTTTTATGATCGAGAGGTCAGCCGAACCGACCTTTTAGCGGGGGAAACGATCGAGCGGCCAATGATCGAGTGGGCAGGCAAAACGACTCTCACCTGGGAGAATGATAGAGGGAGACTCAGACAGCTCCGCAGCGGCAAATTGACTGGTTTAGATACTGAGGAACCATGAACGGCTCCTCACAGTGTTCAACTCACAGAATTACTCCATCTTTACTTTTAGACTGTGGGGATATATTGTGCCTGCAATGCGTCGTCGGTGACAACGCCAAGATCGTGGGCAAGAGAGACTCGACGGCTTGGATGATATCCAAGATCAGGTCGCTCGTTGCTTGATGCCTGTTGCTCGTCTCTCATTTGCGATGAAAACGCACCTGAGCCAGTATGGTACTCGCTTATGTGCGCCATACAGGTGAGGCAATGAAACCAACCTTTGACGTTCGAGCCATGCAGCTGCGGCCTATCCTCAGTCCTGGGGCCCATGGATACGGGGTTGCGACGTTTCTGTCATCTGAATGGGTACACCATTTTACGTCCCATTTAAGTAGAACTAATATGATTCAAACTGATAGTACTCTCGGCCATTAGTAACTTGTCATATTCCCCGCACGGCCGAAACCCAGTATCGTGATTGATATCTACTTGGCTGACCTGGAACGGTACTGAAATGTCAATCTATCTACAAGATCCTTTTTGCTTATCCAGGGTGTCCCTATTTCTGTAGTAGGTGATGTCACAGTGTCGAGTTGTGTTCCGTGGTGGTGAGGCAACGGCCTCGTGTAAACTTGAATTGTTGGTCGCTTGGTTGGTTCGATAGGTCAGATGTAAGGCCGAATCCTCTTAGAAGCTTCAAGGCCCAGAGCCGGCACATTTCCGTGTCACAGGACACCGAGAGACCACCGTAACAACCACGAGGAAAGGCATTATGATGTCATCGACTGGTTCCAACATGCGTTTGCAGGGATTAAGGTTCTAATAACTACATCACGCCTTACCGGTCCAGGAATACCATAAGGCCATTGGGAGTGACCTCGGCAGGCCAGGGCAGCCAAATGAGACGGCTTCTACACAGTGCACTGCGCCAACGGCGTGTATTTGTCCCTACAATCAGAGGGTGCAGAATAGCATACAGGTGGCTGGCGGTTTCCCGAATAAAAGAACAATTCACATCAAGGCATCGCGTAAGGGTGTTGACCGCGCGGAATTATGTAATCACATTGTCGAAAGTTTGTCGATACCCAAAAAGCTGAGCAATTCAGAGTGCCAGCCAATCAGAGAGGCAGATAATCGAAGTGGAGCGCTCCACGTGCAAACATCGAATGTTTCCTCGGAACCAAATATATGGTCCTCCCCCGACTCTGAAGATCACTCCATCTGCAAATGGGGGCCGGGATAAATATACATATAGTTCGGCGAGTTGCTCTACTATAGTCAACCATTTGCCGGGAGCAAGCATTTTCCACGGACGTTTGGGAAGAGCGCACCGCTGGGACCGCTTTCGCGTTCGAGCTGCTAGCTACGTCACTTGGGAGCGTTCCGGGAAAAGCAACCGTTGAAGACAACCCGGTGGGAATGGTTACCTAGTACTGGGCAGAGCAAGCAGAAATCCCTTAGCCCATCTGGTCGGGCCTTGGGCTCACCCCGCTCACCGGGCCAAGGGCCTTGGATTAGCGCTCGTGGAGTGGGTTGTTGTGCGCGTCTTGCCGTCGGGGACAGATGCTGCCTGCCCCAGAAATAGGATGCAGCTGGAAGTGGGCGAGCGGAACAAGAAAGTTATACCGATGTACGAGCGCTGGGCTTTCGCAGATTAGAGACTGACTGACTTGCTATGGAGAACCTTAAGGTGAGACTTTGCGAAGTAGTCCAAAGCTCGTTCTTCTGGTGTCTATTCTGAAGTAAATATGTATCCCTTGTAGTAAACAGCAGATCTAGAAGCATAAAGGACGACAAATGGAGTCGCATGGATGTGTGTTTCGAAGCATCAACTATGATTCGACTAAAGAGTCTTAACGATGGGAACATTTGGTCAAATTAAATACCAGGAGGAAAAGCTACATCAAGGCAAATAAATACACAGGAAGCCTGCTTCCCATCCAAGTGCCAATGTTGCTTTCCGCCCAGAATCCAACAGATCCGTGTCTCCCTGCTATCCCACTACATTGTACTTACGAGCGTCCTTTAATAAAGAATTCAAAACATCGTGACGAAACAGATACAGCCTCAATCCCACTGTAAAGAGATCAAGGATTCTCGTTCCTTGTTCAAGTCGGACAGCTCTTTCACGATGACTGGCATCGGCGGCCTGTCCTCTGGAGCTTGGGACCAGCACCGATGGATAATTCCTGCAACTACACGGCCACAATGATTCTGCAAGTCGGGGTGCTTATGCCATCTGTCGATGGGTTCTGGCGAGCCCTTGGCGCCGTTCAACGTCCTGATTATTTGGAAAATCGACTGAGAGGCATGCGGCACCCGGCCAGTCATTATCTGTAAGGGGTCAATGAAAAATCCGTTAGCGCGTAAACATCGACGTTCTCATAAAAATGGCTTCACATAACAAGTAAGACCGCCAAAGCTGTAGACATCCCCAGTACGAGACCGTCTGACGCTTTCGCCTAGGATGATCTCTCGTGGCATCCATTGTGTGGTACCCCCGTAACGATGAGACGGGGTGTACCATTCGTCCTCGCCCAGGACCGTTGCCGTGCCAAAGTCTGTGATGAGAGCACCACCCCGATCGTCGATGAGGACGTTCTCCTATGTAATGGGGAATCATCATCAAGGGTGTATTGATTGCCATTTGCTCACACACTCACCGGTTTGATATCCGCCTGAACTATTGTTGGAGTATACGAGTGAAGATGTTCAAGACCCCTTGCGATATCGGATATCTGCGACGAAGAACATAAGCGATCTTGACTATCGTCTCTCCAGCGCCAGGATTATTCGGCACGTACTAGCTTAAACCTATTGGCAGCAGGGTGGCGTGCAAGATAATTACTTAGGTTTCCGTTATTGAACCAAGGGAGGACAAGGGCCTGAACGGGAGAGATGATGACGCCAATAAGGGGAACGATGTTGGGGTGATGAACTCCGGCCCAAGTAATAGCTTCTTGGTGCAATCTCTGGTGCCCAAGTTAGGCTGGTACGCCAAATTCACGAGTATTCCGACTTACTGCAATTATGCGCTGGAGAACTTTAAATCCATCGCCCTCATCCTGTACGTAGTGGCGTACGACTTTCACAGCAACCTGTAGAGAAATCGGCGCGGTGAGTGGTCCGAAAGTGCGAGGATCATTCAGCTACTCACCATGGTTGAATGTTTATACGGTGACTCGCAAGACTTGGTCTCGCATTTCCACACCTCATTGTTTGGGCTGGAGAATATTGGTCGAGGGTCTTGAGATCTCTTCCTGACCTGTCCTATCATCCTGTCGCCAAGCGGGAGGTACGGGGTCCAATCACGGAGGGCTTTTTCTGGGGGAAGAGGGCTCCAGGTATCACCCCTCGTTTGCGTGTTACGCGGGTCGCAATTAATTGCTCCTGGAGACAAGGGAGGTGGGGGAGGGGTTTGGACTACCATGACAGGAACTGATACATGATAACACCGTTGACGTGGTGAGTAAGGTCCGGTCCCAAGCGGGACTTGATCAGCGGATGCCCTATGCCACGGAGCAGATCGAATGGAGTGTGGGGAGGGTGCGAAGGTAGTTGAACCCTCTTCTTGAACGGCCTTTCCAATGGGACTGAGGTTGGCTACATGGATAGGACGAGGTCGGAATGCCGCTTTTGAGGGTCTATCGGGAGGTTTTCTGGCAAGGTAGTGTTTGCGGGCAGCGGCGATCGTGAATAAAGCGATGAGAGCACTAGTCGCCCAGACACTGGGATGGCTGATTGAGGTATAAAGTTGGTTTTCGGATCTGAACACCGTACTTGGTTCCCATTGAACACCGTGGTTCGTGGCGACCTGTTCGGGGACCTGAATGACAAACGCTTAGTTACAGCCGGATCTCACACAGAGAAAAGGGAGGATAATAATCACAGATAGTGCCTTTGGATAGGAGACGCTAGTTTCTTTCTCCAATCGACGCAGGTGTTTCGTATAAGGGTCACAGATGGGTTGGACGTATCGAGCTGGAGCAGGTAAAGGTTCGGTAGTCTGTGATGGCAATAAAATTGTATGAGACATTTTAGCCACAATGAATGTTTTGAGGGCCTCCCGAGATGACAGTAGTGGAAGGCGATGGGGTTTTGGCAAAAGGAAGGTGTAAGACCGTACGTGTGATCAAGTCGCCATTCCCTCTCTTTATAGGATTGGTCTGGACTTCGAACCGACATCAGCAAATAGCCTTTTGATACGCCGCTATATACCAATTAGAGATAGATATAGGGTGATATAAAAGGTATAAAATGATATACAGTGCTATAAAGTGGTATATAGCAGTGTATAGCATGGCATAGCATAATATATCATTTTATAGCTTTTATATCTATCTCTAATTGGTATATAGCGGCGTATCAAAAGGCTTTTTGCTGATGGACGGTCCTGCACACGCAAATTTCAAAGGGGAACTGGGAGCAGATAGCAGCCGAGCCCAATCTAGCTCCCCTGTCACCTTCTAGGTTTCGAATCAGCCCCTTCTAGAGCAAGTGCAAGACTGTAGACGAAGTAGCAATTAATTAAGTTGCCTTGACTACGATCATACACCACAACGCCTGTACAGCTTTATGCTGCCAGGGAAGCATGGTGGGTGAACGATCCTGTAGTGAAAAGGCTGTTAACACGAGCTTGGTGCGCGACATCCGAAACATGACTCACAAGCGGGCGGGATAAATCGGTTTCCCACCATTTTGATGGCTGTGGCTATGAGAAGCAAACCGGTTACAAAGTAGTTACCATTCTAGGTCGACTTGTAGAGCCATTGCGTGTCCCGCAGTCTGAAGCTTCCAGAAAGATCCCGACAGCTCGCCGCTATATTGATGTTCTCACAGCAAGCAATCATGTCCACGCCCACATCATACAGTTCAGCATATAAGACAATGCCATAGGATTAAGGGACCAAGTTAATCCTCTCATTAAGTAAGGGTAGCGGATAGAACGATGTGAGTTGTCTCAAGGGGGGGATGATGAGAGGCAGTGACCAGATATCTACCCGAACATCCCTTCTTATAAGCGTACGCACTGGTCCCCTCTGGACGACACACGATACTTTGCTGTTATGGAAATGGTGATGATTATGATGCGAAACAAGGTTACCATTCGCCTCGTGTCAAACCTACGATGTGTGGTGGCTCGAGCGTCCGGAGCCAATCAGAAGCCTTGCAATCTCACCGCCTCCACAGCCATGCGTCGACCTCCCTACCCGCCCATCACACGGTCACCGTTGGTTTCCTTTCATCCCCTACTCGTTCCCCATTCGGTCTAAATAGGTCTTAGGACTTGGTATCAAAACCGACCGCCACCACAAGAACAGTCGAGTAGCTAATGTAGTTAGATTAGCGTTGTTGGGGCTGACCGAGTTCGCCTGGTTGGGAAAAAAGGCGACATGAAGGTGGCACGCGACGAACATCGAGGCATGGAACTTTGGTTGATGACACTGTGCTCAGTACCCCTAAACGATTTCCTTGAGGTTTGCATGCGCGAGTATTTTTTCTAGGTCCTTACGGATGAGCCTATGCGTCGCCAGTCCACATCGTGGTTTCCTCATGCGCTGAGTTTTATCCGTGCCGATGGGAACCCTTTACTTGAAGGCTCGAAGATCGGATATATTAAACAGATGAAATCCTGAGTGAAATTTACTGGTATGCATAGTGGATATTGTTACGTCCACGCCTTCAGCGCGGGGTTCCCTGAACCCAATGGGCTAAGGGGGGGGGTTTTATTTTGCCGTGCCGTGCTGTTCGAAGGTCGTTGGTGGTCAAGTTCATCTTTCATTAAACGGAGCTTTTATTAGGGGATGAAGTGGCTAGGTGAGACATGAGAGGAGCGATCGGACTGGAGAGAAGGGCCTCACTGGGACATGAGAGAAGGAAACAGCTTGGAGACAAATTAAGGGAGAGAGAGGGGGGGACGAGGGGAAAAAGACATTGCGAGAAGTATGAGAGGCGGAATCTGAGTGGAGCAAAGGGGCTCGGTGGGTCATGAGAGGAGGAAACGGAGAGGAGAGACATTAAGGGAGAGAGAGAGAGACGGATGAGAGAAAAAAGACGTTGCGAGAGGTAGAGTCTATTTAGTTAGCTTGCAGATAGCTATAAGGCCTGCACCTCATTCGCGTCGTTCACGTCTCCCCGTCGCAGAAGTTGGACAGCCACCAGTTCATACGACACGTGTCGAGCCTTCTCGTCTTGCCGGCCGTACCGTTTTACGTGAAGCTCAAGCGCTACCAGGTCTCCTTGAGACAGGTCTTGGTCGAATTTGGCACTTTTATCGTTCTTGCGTTTGACACCTCGCGTCGCATCGTATATTTCGTCGAAGAGCTTGTACTAATGAAGACACGGTTTACATCAGAAACCAGTTTTTTGTTCAGGAAGCTTATCTTACCGTGTTTGTTCCAGGCTCTCTTGCTTGGTTCACTGAAGTGCAAATGCTAGGATAATCCTTCGGTTCTGTCGCACGATCTGCGTCAGCCTCATATTACACGTATTATCCAGATCGCATACCTTCCGCAGGTTGGCTGTAGTGGTCAATGAGTCTGCTTGCACTATCCAGGTCCTCGGTCAAGAGGGGTACAATGTTGATAGTGGCCGCGAGCTTGGTGGGTTCAAGTAGAGATGAGAAATGTGTCCGACAAGAATGACGGTGACAGGGTGTCCGTTGACAACCAATCGATCCCTATGCTCTCCGGATCCGTAACAAAGCTTGGTTGGAATGCGGCGAACGGCGTAGGTGAATTGGCTGTGCATGTCGAGTTCATAATTAATCTACGATCATGTCACCTTTTCAGCGATTTTGCAACGGAAGCAAAGGTAAGGTGCCCACTGTTTCTTCTTGTCCGAAATAAGCCAGTTCCCGGCAATGGAAGGGTCCAGCAATTGAACTGCCGCCGGGTTCCTCTTCAGTTTTTTCGGGTCTTGGGAGTCGCCGTTTGCTGCTTGCCGTCGCTGTACCCTTCTCCGTCATCAGGATCCTCGGAGCCAAGAAGTCGTCCGACACTGGTAGCTGACACCGGGGTACGCAATTTCGAAGACGTTGCAAGCTGTCAAGTGGGTGTTGCAGGTGCTACGGCGCTTGCGTGAGGTTTGGCTGCTGTGATCGCGGTCGACGGGTGGTCGGATGTTTCGTTGTTCACATTTGTAGAGGCTTCGTTCTCGGCGATCGGAACCGCATTGGCGTCATCGTCGATGGTCGGGCCCTCGTCTGCGTCGTTTAGTAGCCCATCGGTCTATATTGTGCGCAATAAGTAAGGTCCTAAGACTTTCCTTTAACAAGTACGTCAAGCGGAAGATCGTGAGCTTGACAGTACCAGCGGAATCGACTCTGATGAACACCGAGCCCCTTGGGGCAGAAGCGGACAGGGACGCCTTTGAAGGCTTAGGCTGAGTTTTATTATGGGGCAAAGGTTTAGTTTTAGAGCGAGAGGAAACAGGAATACTCGAGGCAGAAGCACGCGAACCAGGGGCGGGAGACACAGCAGAAGCGACGGGAGACGAAACGACAGGAGCGCCAGAAAGAGGACAAACGGAAGCGCCAGAAGACAACGGCGAAGGCAAGGAGCCGGGCGAGGCCGCGGAGACATGGGGCGAAGCTGCAAGAAAAGAAGAAAGGTTAAAGAGAGACGATGCAGCCAACCAGAGGTCAGACGAACCTTGCGCGACCGCAGCGGCATCCAGCGAACGAACATATTCGTCAAAGTGAACGGAGACGTCGGACCAGCCATCTTCGAAGTCGGTCGAGGAGGAGCGGGGATAGGAGTCATGGAGACCGACTGAGGAGAGGGAAGTAAACGATCAAAAAAGGACAGAGGAGATAAAGGCCAAGCTTACCTTCGGAGACGGCAACGTCTTCGATCGAGCGAATATACTCGTCGACGTCAGCGGAGACGTCGGACGAGCCATCATCGAAGTCGGGAGAAGAAGAACGGGGATCAGGAAAATGAAGACCGAGAGAAAGGGGGTGAGCAAAGGGAAGAAGAAACACGAAAACGAACGCACCAGAAAGGGTCGATGACGGAAGGAGACGATGCAGGGAGCCCGGAAGGAAAAACCGGAGAAACTGAAAGATAAGATGCTAAGAAAAACAAAAAAAAACAATTAGAAAGAGAAAAGCGAGAAACGAAAATGAACATACCAGGCATGGAAGAAAGAGGGGAAGACAGGGGAAGAGGAAGGAGAAGGAAGCAAAGGGGAAGGAAAAGGACGGCAGAGAAAAGAGAAAAGTACTAAAAGGGGTGGAAAGGTAAGAAAGAAACCAACAGTTCAAAAACGAATCAAAACAAGACTGAAGAAAAAGGTCAGGAAAAAGCGAATAGACAAAGCGTGGAAAGACAAACAACGAAAAAAGCTAAACGCGAAAGACGAGGAGGAGGGAAAGAGGACAAAATTCAGGAGAAAGAAGGGGGGGGGGAAAGGCGGGGAGAGGAAGCGGAAAGAGCGGAAGGAAGGGGGCGAAGGAAGGGGGCGCAATTGAAATAAAGACCGCGAAAGCCGATGGGCGCTTAATGACACGCTAAATGCTGCTCGTAAGACCCATTCACCCTACCAAGACGGGTTCAGGGAATATCCAACCAGCGTGGGTTGCTGTTAGAGCTAGCGAGAACGAGGCGCATGACGAGGAAATCACGGGCGCCGTATCGGGTTCCACGAATACCGACAAACTTTTACTGGAATATGCATTATGTTCATAAATTATAATCAAGACATTAGGAGATAGGAATCATCGCAAAGGTCTTCTCTGATCTGAACTGCCCTCCAAGCAAATCCGAACCGGCCAGCCCTTGGGATGAATCGGGGCTTCAATAGGTGCGTTGAAAACGGGGCTAAGATCTCACACGTCTATCCCCTGGCAATGGAAGCATTTAATAAGTAAACAGTTACAAGGTGGATACGCTAAATAAGGGTGCCATAAGACTGAGGGCTAGACATTGCAACGAGAGACATTTGGCACCCCTAGGGGGGTAATGTAGCAATAGGCCAGCATTCCTAAAAACTATTACCAAGGCATTGTTGCGCTCAATATCCATTCAGAATCTAGGTTCGCCGAAGCGCGTTATAGGGCGCTTCGGGCGACCTGATCCGAAGGTTCTGTTTGCTCCAATGCGACCGAGACAGCCTCAGTTAAAGATTCTTGTCTGTCTACCAACTGGGACAGCTCCCCTACGATTATTTGCATAAGTGGTCGGTCCCTGGGGATTCGGGACCAACATCGACGGATGATTTCTGCAATAAGTTCGCCAGAAGACTCTTGGAACCGAGGGTACGCGTGCCATTGGTCGATGGGGTCCTGAGGGTTGGTGACATCCATGAAAATACTGATTATTTGGTACAAAGACCGAGATT
>WSTY01000093.1:0-35301 GCA_019633465.1 Tulasnella sp. 417
CCTTTTCAGCGCATCAAATTCAATGTTACGGAAGATGGCGAGATGATCCCAGTATGGACGAAAGATGATTCGAGCGGTATACACTCTTCCTTACCCCGTTCCGTTGATTACGTTTACGCTGATGAACCCGCTTCCTTTTTAAGAAATCGCACTTTTCCTCTTCGTCTACATTCGCGTCGATGGTATCGATCTCTTAATTTCCGCGGATGCGGAATATGCTAAGAAAAAGAAGGGCTACCAAAGAGGGGTAATGAACTTAGTATGCAAGCATCTTCTCAGAGCTGATTGTTTGATTCTCAGAGATTCTTTATTGAGCCCACCGACTGAACTAGACGGAGTCATCTATTCGGCGATTTCTGCTCGATTCTGTCGGCTCGTGTTCTTCGTATTCCATTTGTTGTGAAGACCTATTCACATGGTGAAATTACCATCTTGGATTTGAGCTTTGATAATAAACCCCTCTCATTTAGTCTCTCTCTCCCTGGAAATCTGCAGTCGAACCGTTTGGTCTTGACTGAGGATGTCTTCTGTTCATTTGGTCCTCCGCGAATGACACAAAGGTACAAAATATAACTTGAACCCGACTGTGACCGTACATTAATTCCTATTTAGTCCGCAGCCTATTGATTGGCCAGTGGAAAAGTGGGTGGGCTAGTGTTTCAGGGGAAGTTGACGCATGCTTGGTACGACGTTCGGAAAAGAGGTAGGGCAACGTGGCAGAGGAAATCCCTGTCTATTTCGTCGGAAAGCGCCCGCATCCGGAGTAGACCCACTATTGACACTAATTATTGCGCCTAAAGATCTTTGAACTATTGTCCACGTGGGCTTTCATCACGTGTTGCCACCTTTGTTCTTCGTGTTACCTCTCGGGAAACATGTGGGTGACGAGAGGAGAGATCACCGAACTCAACTACTCTCTTACCACGCACCTCTCACTTCAGATCATCCAGTCCTACCCACTGGTCTTCATTTGGGTACTTGTCAGAATAATCATTATCAAACTCTTATACTATCGATAGCCGCCAGTCTAAGATGGCGTCCGGACCAAAAGGTATGTTACAACCCTCAACCCCAACAGGTGATACCGAGCATCTTATTCAAACGTCGCTCTTCAGTGGAACGTTTCAAGGGCACGAATTGGGAAGAGTGCCACGAATTTATCCTCGCGATCCGTACCCGGGCGATGTGGGAAGGAAAACAACGAGACTCAGCTTGGATGGCGGACTTTGCTGCTTCCTATTTCTGGCGTACCGCTCTGTCGTGGCATTGTCGACTCCCGGGGGACATTCGCCAAGATTGGTTCAAACTCGAGCTCGCGTTAATTGATAGATGGCCCGAACCCGAATCTGAACCTGGAGATGACGACGAGTATGGGCATATGTTCCCTCACGTTCGTTACCCACCCCTTTTTAACCACCCTCCCTCGTATTAGACCTGGCTTCAAGCCAAAATCAGCAGCTGCACCTTCACTCAATCGCAATGGCAAGATTAACCTCCCATTCCTAGGCGTATTAACGGTAGTTCCCGATGAATCGGATACTAAATATTACCTGAAGTTTGCTTCCCGGGAATGCGAAGTCACAACCGACAAGAGCGAGGCAGTCCGTCTCTGTTGTTCTCCCTCCTTTGGTACAACGCTGCTGGAACGGGTGGTAGGTTCCAACGCAATTGCTGTTAGCTTCAGCAGTTACGGTATATCCTCACATATTCAGTGTTAGGATCCCATGTGCCATTCTTGGTTGGCCATTGATTGGGGCGCGTTCAGGCTGAACTTCGAAGATGGGTCGACTAGGTGCCTCTTGCATACATTAACCACCGGGCTCTCACTAATGAATATTTTTTACAGCTACGCCCGTATCTCATGCGTAGACTCATACACTCTGAAGTCTTCTCGGGGCTCCAATGGAGCCTTTCAAATCATGACATGCACTGTTTTGATGAGTGGTGAGGCGATTCCTGCTTGGAAGAAGGACGATACTAGTCGTACGTTTGCCCTGCTCTACTCCGGTTTTACACTGGTGCCCATTGCACGAACTAAATCTGGGTTTAAGAAATCACACTTGTTCCCTTTGTTTGCGTTTCCGGTCGCCTCTGCCTATCCGCCTATCCGGTAGCCCTGGCCAGGCGCGGCAGCGCAGGGATGAGAGCTGTAGGGAGTTTACCGATCAAACACAATATCAGCGCTGATTCCTTGCTTTTCAGAAATTTTTTATTGAGTCCGTCGAGTAACACGTAGACCGAGTGATGGAACAAACGGTTTCTAAATGAATTGGTCGCTTTGTCTTATTCATATGGCTCTGTTTGCGAAGCAATATCGACGCATTCACACTGCTATTCAGGATCATATTTGAATACCACGGATAAAAGTAGTAAAAACAAGGGCAATAGAGAAGTGGACATGGGAAGGGGAAATGAAGGAGCCCAAAGGAGATTCAGGAGATGGTGGCAATGGTCTCCAGGATGTGCAAGAAGCGGCTACAATCGAAAGAAGCGCGCAAGCGGCAAGGAGAAAATCCCTACATAATCTGTCAAGTTCTCCAAGTCAAGTTTCTGCTTTTAGCTCCACGCAGCGACTTTTCCTTGCAAATATCGAGCCTCCGAAATATACTTAGCTCATCCACCAAACACCGGTCAGGTCGTTTCAATTTTTCCGCTGAGGGACACGCATTACCGCTGGCCCGGTTAGTTATGACTGGGCACGACTACCACCCAAAGCGATGAAGCGTTCACAAACAGTCCACTGTATACAGGCGAGTCAATTGGCCGTTGAACGTTCTTGCCCCAAAAGAGTCTGACGATGTCCAGCCTCGTTCCGAAACCGACATTCCTTGGACAATCATCCTCAACACCGCACGAGTGTGTTATCTTCGTGTTTGAACCCTCGGAGCGAAACCAAGGAGGAATGCCTACGCCTTCAGTCCAGGAGGAGGTTCAGTCCGTCGCTCGCGAACAGCGAGCCCTTCAAGACAAATCCCGGAGACAACGGTTGTTCGAGGGGAGAATGAAGAAGGCTGCTGTGTGGCGCTGAGAGCTTGTATGCAGGAGCAGAGTTGTGAACCTTCACTCGCACGTTGTGTTTTACTTCGAGCAGTGTTGCAGTGCAGCCGAGCGATCGGTCACCAGGGGTTGGTTTTGCTGAAATGCACGCGCACCAGCGCAGACGACGGTTTCGTGTTGAGCCAAGGACAAAGAATCACTAGTACGAGTGAGCTTGTTGGCTTGGTCGCACCGCCGTTTCGTGACAATATCGTGTGTATAGTCCTTTGACGACTTGTGGCCCTCCTGTCGGGGCAAAGGTCGTATGCCGCCTATGGACCCTGATCGGTCGAAACCTAAATCTGAATTGAAAGGGAGGTTGTTCCATCTCATTCATATATTCCAGGGGATCTTTGCGCCTTGAGGAGGTACAGAGTGGCGGTAGTGGCGGTGCAGAATTGATTGTATGGTGATAATTACCTCGGGTGGTGAGAGTTGGCGGCAGGCGTCGGCATCTGTTCCCCACTCTTCTGTGAACAAACACCTCAACGTTGGGTCTACTCTCCCTATCAATTGCCATTCTTTCGCTGTAGCACACTCCCTATCAACTACTTTCGATCCGGGTCCTTTCGGCAGCATCGTACGCATTTCTACTTGCGGGTTGCTCTCTGAGACACGAGACTCCGCCCGAGTCGCACTGTCGCAGCCCATGACGTCGGACGAGGCGGGATTCAGGGCCGAGAGCAAAATGCTCCAGGAGGAGCCGACACCACCGTGGATATCGATGAAAGCCAGAAAGTCACAAACCATTGTCTTGGCCATTCGCCGCTCGTGACCGGAGACCGCCAGCCATTCGAATGGCATTCGGAAGGTGTTTGCGTAGTGAGGTTGCGTTGTGACGAGACGAGAGATCACCGGGCGTAAACCACCACCAACACCCTCACCCCGCGAATCTCTCACCCAGTCCCGAACACAGTAACCTCCACTGGAGCACGTGTCTTAACAATCAATATCTTGGCCACCCGTTCCAAGATGTCGTCCGCACCTCATGGTATGCAATCCGCCCGACCGCAAAGGATGATACCGACACCCTGGCCAATTTTCACTCTCTAGTCGAGCGCTTCAAAGGCGCGGGTTGGGAAGAGTGTGAAGATTTCATCTCTGCGATCCGTGCCCGCGCGTTGTGGGAAGGCAAACAACGAGACCCGGCTTGGATAGCAGACTTTGCGGCCCCTCTTTTCGCTCGCAAAGCCCTATCGTGGCACTGTCAACTTCCCCAGGACGTTCGCCAAGATTGGTTCAAGCTGGAGGTTGCGTTGGTAAAGCGGTGGCCTCCTCCGGAAGATGATGACGACGCGTGAGGACAGGGTTCCGCCTCCCGTGCCAACCCGCTCGGGACCATTGAACCATGCTGCAATTAGTTCACAGATTACGCCAACACCAGCAGCTGCCGCCCCAGTGAATCGCAATGACGAAGCTAGTCGCCCACTTCAAGGTCTCCTTAAGGTTATTCTTGATCAGCAAAATACGACCTACTATGTCAGAATCAAAGGCAACCTCTGCACTTTAACAACCAACGCGAGTGAAGCAATCCGTGTCCGTGGCAACTCCGTAACTGGGGCTATCCTGTTGGAGCGCATCGTAAGTGTCAGCCAGATTGTTCTTTCCTTTTTCAATTAAGAGATGCCCACATACGGGATTTAGGATGACTCGTCTCGCTCGTGGCTGGCGGTCGGGTGGATTGCACTTGACGCCAGGATAGAGAGGGGATCTACCGAGTGAGTATGGCGCCCTACAGCCTACCATGTGTTCACTGAAACACTATCATCCAGTTACGCCTACCTGCTATCGGTCGACCAGGATACTCTGGAGCCTTCTTGGAAGGGTGATGGCCCTGTGCAGCCCATCAAGTTCACTGTTATGGCCAATGGTGAGGTGGTTCCGGTATGGGTGAAGGTTGATTCGAGCAGTATGTCCATCGCTACTTGGCTCGGTTGCCTATGTTTTCGCTGATAAGCTGGCGCCCTTAAGATATCACACTTTTTGTCTTCGTTACCGGTAATTCTATGTTCATTTCCGCGGATGCGGAAGTCTATGCTCAGAAAAATAGCGCCGAGAGAAGAGCGGTAATGAACTTATTATGCAGGCATCGCACGAGATCTGATTATTTGCCTTTCAGAGATTCTTCGTCGAGCCCACCAACTAAACTAGATGTAGATATCTATCGCGTCATTTCTACCACATTTTCTCGGTTCGTGTTCTTCATATTTCATTTCCGTATTCACACATGGAAATTGGCAGCTCGGACTATGCTTTGATGATGAAACCCTTAGCATTGAGATTCTCTTTCCCCGGAAATCTAAACTTAAAACTCTTGAACCTGACCGGATCAAGCTGAGGATGTCGTCTGTTCATTTGTTCCGCCGTGAATGACAGAAGGGTAACTTGAACCGGGCTGTGGCCATACATTGAATCCTACTTAGCACGTAGCCGATTCATTGGCCATTAGGGAAGTCGGTGAGATAGTGTTTCAGGGGAAGCTAACACATGGTATGAAGTTTGGAAAAGGGGTAGTGGCAGGGGAACATCTAGTCCCTGTCCGTTTCGTCGGAGAGCGCCCACATCTGGAGTCGACCCTTCCTTCCAAGACGCTTTCGATCGTATTATCGACCCTAAATGCACCTGAGGATATTTAAAGTACTGGCTCTCATTACGTCTTGGCTCTTTTGCTTTTTCTTGTTACCTATTGGGAAACATGTGTGTGACGAGAAGAGAGATCACCGAACTCGACCACTCTCTTACCACTCACCCCTCACCTCAGATCATCCAGTCCTACCCCACTAGCCTTCATTTGGGAACTTGTCAAAAAGGAAATCATTATAAAACTCTTATACTACCGCTAGCAGCCAGTCTAAGATGGCGTCCGAACCCAAAGGTATGCTACAACCTCCAACCCAAACAGGTAATACCGGCATCTTATTCAAGAGCCGCTCTTCAGTGGAACGTTTCAAGGGCACGAACTGGGAAGAGTGCCACCAATTTATTCTCGCAATCCGTACCCGGGCGATGTGGGAGGGAAACCAACGAGACTCAGCTTGGATGGCGGATTTTGCTGCCTCCTATTTTTGGAGTGACGCACTCTCGTGGCACGGTCGACTACCGCTAGACGTTCGCCAAGATTGGTTCAAACTTGAGGCCGCATTACTTGATCGTTGGACGTCCTCAAAAGATAATGACGAGTGAGGAGAGAAGCGCCGCCTCTATATATAATCGCCAATTTGCGATTGCTGACTCACACTGCGACCAGGCCTGAAATTCAACCAACGCCTGCAGCCGCGCCTCCACTCAATTACAATGGGAATGATAACAATCTACTCCAGGGCGTTCTGAAAGTAGTGGTTCGCGGATCGAATACCAATTGCTACGTTAAACCACCTGAGGAGGATGTGTGCCATTTAACATGGGACAGGAGCAAGGCAATCCGCATACGATACAATTCCTTGCCGAGAGCAACTCTGCTTGAGCCAGTGGTTAGTTCTACGTGTTACTAACTCCTCTTCAGTCACGAGATGAACTCTCCTATTCGATGAAGGACCGTTCCTATTATGCCTGGTTGGCTGTTCAGGGGCCCACTTCCACGCCCAACATTGGAGACAGGTCTACTGAGTACGGCTAACATCCATTAGCCACTATCTTCTAGCTGACGTATATTCAACAGCTTTGTCCGCCTAGTATGTGTAGGCTCAGATACTCTGAAGTCTTCTTGGCACTCAGGGGCACCCTTGCAACTAATAACGTGCAAGTTCGGGGCAAGGGGTGAAATCATCCCTGTATGGAAGAACCGCGATTCCAGTGGTACGTTCACCTTCGTCGCAAGGTCCGTTGTTGCCATCGTTGCTATCGACGAACTGAATTCCTTGCAAGAAATCACCCTTTCTCCCTTCGTTGGCAATGACGAGCTCTTCCTCGTCACAGATCCGGTGGTCTATGGTCGAAAAAATCCTGGCGAGACGCGAGCGGTAGAGGATTCAGTATGGAAGCTGAACCTCAGAGCTGATTCTTTGCCTCACAGAAATTGTTCATCGATTCCATCGACTAAACTATATGGAGTCCTCTGTTGAGCGACTTCCGATCAAATTTCTCTGATCAGTTTTATCTATATTCCATTCGTCAAGTTGTCCAAGTCAAGTTTCTGTTTTTGGCTCCAGGCAGCAAGTTTTCTTTGCAATATTAACTCATCTCCCTAACACCGGCAAGGCTGTTTCATTTTTCCCGCTGGGGGGCGGGCATTGCCGCGGGCCTGACTAATCACGGTTGAGCACGACTATCACCTAAAACGATGAAGTGTGCCCAAGCAATCCATTGTACACAGGCGAGCCAAAGCAAGGGATGTCTGGGTTGACCGAAGACCTTTCTTGGCCCAGAAGAGTCGACTTTCGTTCGACAAGCGTCCTCAACCCAGCACGAGTGTGTTATCTTCGTGGTTGAATCCTCTGAGCGAAACTAAGAGGAATACCTACGCCTTCCAATCAGGGAGGAGGCAATCCCCCGCTGGGGAACAACGAACGCTTCGAAGCAAATCCAGGAGACCAGGCTGGCCGAGGGGAAAATGTAGAACGCTGCCCGGTGCGCTGAGAGTTTGGATGCAAGGACAGAGATTCGGACGTTCACTCGCACGCTGTGCTCTGCTTCGAGCAGTTTTCCAGTGCAGCCGAGGGGTCTGTCGTCAGGTGTTTGCTTCGCGGACGCGATGGGCGCACACCAATGCAGACGACGCTTCCGAGTTGAGCCAAGTACAAAAAATCAAAATATGAGTGATACCGTTTGCATGGTTGCACTGCTGTTTCGTGACAATGTTTGTATAGCCCTTTGACGGCTTATGGTCCTCCTGTAGGTCCCACGAGGTCATCTGGACCCTGATCGGTCGAAACCTAAATCTGAATTGAAAGGGAGGTTGTTCCATCTCATTCATATATTCCAGGGAGTGTTTGCGCCTTGTGATGGTGGATAGTCGCGGTGCAGAATTAAGCTTGTATGGTGATAATTACCTCCACAAAGAAGGGACGGGGAGGGTTGATGGCAAACGTCGGCGTCTGCTACCCGTTCGATGTAAACAAACACCTCAACTTTGGGTCTACTCTCCATATCAATTGCAATTCTTTCGCTTCAGTACGCTGCCCTTGAACGCCAAATTTTTCAACCACTTTCTATCCAGCTCTATTTGCATCGGACGCATTTTCACTTGCGAGTCGCTCTCTAAGACCCAAGCGAGCCGCAGCCCACGACACGACGTGATCCGGGGCCACGAGCAAAACGTTTCAGGACGCGCCGACACCACCTCAGAGATAGATGAAACCCAGAAAGCTATAAACCGTTGTCTTGTCCATTCCCCGCTCGTGACTCGGGACTGCTAGCCGTTCGGGGGGTGTTTTCGTCGCGTGTTGAGGAGGTTCCGTTGTGACTAGATGAGAGATCACCGAGCGCAACTCCTAGAGTTCCCTCGCCCTCGAATCTCTCATCCCGTCCATAACTGCAATCCCCTTCACCGGAGCACGTGTCTGAACAATCAAGATCTTGGGTGCCCATTCCAAGATGTCGTCTGCACCGCATGGTACGCAACCCACCAGACCGCAAACGATGATACCGACATCCTCACCGATTTACAATCTCTAGTCGAGCGCTTCAAGGGCACGAACTGGGAGGAATGCGACGATTTCATCTCTGCGATCCGCGCCCGCGCGTTATGGGAAGGCAAACAACGAGATTCGGCTTGGATAGCAGACTTTGCGGCCCCTCTTTTTACGCGCAAAGCCCTATCGTGGCACTGCCAACTTCCCCAAGACGTTCGCCAAGATTGGTTTAAGCTGGAGGTTGCGTTAGTAAAGCGGTGGCCTGCCCCGGAAAATGAAGACGACCGCGAGGACAAGGTTACTCCTAATGTGCCAACCCGTTCGGGGCCGCCGAACGCTGCGATTAGTTCACAGATTACGCCAACACCAGCCGCTGCCCCTCCAGTAAATCGCAATCACGAAGTTAGCCGCTCACTTCAAGGCCTCCTGAAGGTAGTTCTTGATCAGCAGAATACGATCTACTACGTCACAATGGGGGGAAAACTCTGCACTTTAACAACCGACCCGAGTCAAGCAATACGTGTCCGTAGCAACTCTCTAATCGGGGCCAACCTATTAGAGCGTATCGTAAGTGTCAGCCAGAGTGTCCTCTCCTTTTTATCTCATTAAGAGATGCGC
Organism: Tulasnella sp. 417; assembly: GCA_019633465.1. Taxonomy (NCBI): domain Eukaryota; kingdom Fungi; phylum Basidiomycota; class Agaricomycetes; order Cantharellales; family Tulasnellaceae; genus Tulasnella; species Tulasnella sp. 417. The sequence goes on from WSTY01000093.1 coordinate 9,225, forward strand.
TCGCATACGAAATTTAGGACGATTCATCTCACTCTTGGTTGGGGGTTGGGTGGAATTCACGGAACATCAAGATAGAAAGGGGGTGTACGAGGTGAGTCCGGCATCCCGCTACCGGCCATTTGTTTATTGACGTCCTATCATCCAGCTACGCCTATATGATATTGATCAATCCAGATACTATGGAGCCTTCTACGTCGGTCGATGGTCCTTTTCAGCGCATCAAATTCAATGTTCTGGCCAATGGCGAGGTGATCCCAATATGGTTGAAGGACGATTCGACCGGTATGCCCGCCCCTGCTTCGTTCAGTTGTCTAGGTTTACGCTGATGCGCCCGCGTCCTTATCAAGAGATCACACTTTTTGCCTTCGTTAGCAGTACCTTCCTCTACATTTCCGCAGATGCGGAAGTATATGCTCAGAAAAATAAGCTGGAGAAAAGAGGGGTAATGAACTGATTATGCATACGTCGTATCGAAGCTGATTGTTTCCTTCTCAGAGATTCTTCATCGAACCCACGGAATAAGCTAGACGCAGTTATCTATTGGGCGAGGTCCGTTGGATTCTCTCGGCTCGTGTTCTTCGTATTCCATTTCTGCGAAGATCTATTAAGGTGTAGCATTTCACGCTCTGATGTTGGAGCCCTTCGCATTTGTAATCGAAACGTTTGACCTTGACGGGAACGAGTTGAGACACCTTCTGTTCATTTGTTTCTTTGCTAATGACACGAGTGTCAAAAACCTCGAGTATGGCTGAGACCACCTAATCTCAGAGTTTGCCGACCGCTCGCTTTGCTCTAGGTCGGTGTTAGGGAACGTTCGCTTTCAGTCACGCACGTCCTCAATCAGTCCCTCGCGTACTATTGTTTGGTTTCTGGTTATAGATCTACCTCTCTTCCTTACAAGAGCGGTCTAGACCTGCGACTCACTCGCGTTTATGTACATTAAGCGAATGCTTACGCCCGAAGCGGTGACTGCACCGATTTATCTTACTCGAACGATCTAAAGATTCTCCCATTTAAGTTTACTACTACTTCTGCATGAATCAAGCACCAGAAATTCAATGTGACTGCGATGATGCACCCTCTAGCAAGCAGTTTGGCTTCCGACCCCACTCGTCGGTCTTACCGCGAGCGTGCTGTAATATCGCCGTCAACGCTCAGCTTGGATGCAAGAGCAGAGCTGTGGAGGTTCACAAGCACGTTGTGCTTGACTTCTAGCGGTTTTGCAGTGCAGCCGAGGGATCTGTCGCCAGGTGTTTGCTCTGCGGAAATCAATGCAGACGACGGTTCCAAGTTGAGCCAAAGACAAAGAATCCAATAGGTTGTGCGCGTCATGTGGACCCTGAACGGTCAAAACCTAAATCTGAACTGAAAAGGGAGGTTATTCCATCTCACCCATATACGAGGAGACGTTTGCGCCTTGTGGAGGTGGAGAGTGGCGATGTAGAATTGCTTGCATGGTTAGAATTACTCCGACAAGGATGGGGCGGGGAGAGTTGGCGGCAACCGCGGTCATCTTACCCACTCGTTCTAAACAAACCCCTCAACTTTGGCTCTACTCTCCCCATTAATCGCCTTTCTTCTGCTTTGGCACGTTCAAGGAGCACTGCGAATATAGCAGCCACGTTATATCCGGGTCTATTCGGCGGCACCTGACGGATCTGCGCTTGCGGGTCGCTCTCTGAGACCCAAGTCGCAGCACACGACAAGACATGATTCGGGGCCACGAGCAAACCGTTCCAGGAGGTGCCGACACCACCTCGGACATCAATGAAAGCCAGAAATACACAAATCGTCGTCTTGGCCATTCGCCGCTCGTGATTCGAGACTGCAGAAGGCGTTTGCGTCATGGGGAGGTTGCGTTGTGACGAGATGAGAGGTCACCGAGCGCAAACCACCAGAGCCCCTCGCCCCGCCAATCTCCTATCCCGTCCTTACCACAATACCCTTCACTAGAGCACGTGTCTAAACAATCAAGATCTTGGGCGCCCGTTCCAAGATGTCGTCCGCACCACATGGTATGCGATCCGCCAGCCCGCAAAGGATGATGCCGACATCCTCACCAATTTTCACTCTCTAGTCGAGCGCTTCAAAGGCACGGGCTGGGAAGAGTGTGACGATTTCATCTCCGCGATCCGCGCCCGTGCATTATGGGAAGGGAAACAACGAGACTCGGCTTGGATAGCAGACTTTGCGGCCCCTCTTTTCACGCGCAAAGCCCTATCGTGGCACTGTCGACTCCCCCAGGACGTCCGGCAAGATTGGTTCAAGTTGGAGGTTGCGTTAGTTGATCGGTGGCCTCCCCCGGAAGATGATGACGACGAGTGAGGACAGGATTCCGCCCACAAATCTGTTCGGCGACCCTTGAACCATGCTGCGTTTAGTCCACAGATCAGGCCAACACCGGCAGCTGCACCCCCAGCAAATCACAGAGATGAACCTGATCGCACCATTCAAGGGATTTTGAAAATAGTTCTTGATGAGGAGGATACGACTTACTACGTCCAGATGCCGGGCACTCTCTGCGATTTAACAAGCAACGCGAGTGAGGCAATCCGTGTGCGTCTCAATTCTGTATCTAGGGCCGCTATGTTGGAGCGGATCGTAAGTATCAACCAGATTCTCGTCCCTTTTTTCTTTGGTTGAGAGATGCGCTCGACAACGAAATATAGGATGGTTCATCTCATTCATGGATAGCAGCTGGGTGGACTTCACAGAACGCCAAGATAGAAAGGGGGTCTACTGAGTGAGCCTGGCGTCCCGTAGTACACCATATGTTCACTGATACACTATCATCAAGCTACGCCTACATGCCAACGGTCAACCCAGATACTCTTGAGCCTTCTTGGAAGGGTGAGGGCACTGTGCAGCCCACCAGGTTCATCGTTATGGCCAACGGCGAGGTGGTTCCAATCTGGGTGAAGGACGATACGAGCAGTATGTCCATTGCTATTCGGCTCCGTTGTCTACTTTTCCGCTGACAGGCTGGCGTCCTCAAGAAATAACACTTTCTGTCTTCGTTACCGGTACTTCAATCTACCTCGCCGCGGATGCGGAAGCCTATGCTCAGAAATATAGTGCTGAGAAAAGAGGGGTAATTACCTTACTGTGCAAGCATCGGGCGGGAGCTGATTGTTTGCTTGTTAGAGATTCTTCATCGAGTCCACCGACTAAACTAGACGTAGTCAACTTCGAGCGATTTCTGCTGAATTTCTACGGCTCGTTTCATTCATATTCGAGGTTTGCGAGGACGTATTCACGTGTACAAATTGCGATCTATGATTAGCAATTTGATGATAGAACCCTTCCCATTTAGTTTCTCTTTCCCCAGAGATCCGTAATCGGGCCTTGGACCTTGACCGGAACGAGCTGAGGACGTCTTCTGTTCATTTGTTCCTCCCTGGATAACACAAGGGATGGAAAAAAAAACCCTCGAACTCGACTTGCGACCATACATTAAATCCTATTTAGTACGTAGCCGAACTGAGTGCCCATTGTGGAAGTGGGTGTGATGAGATGAGATATCGCCGAGCACACCACCCACGCGCATCTCCACCCAAGACCCCTCGCCCTTGCTAAATTTTGCGTCCCATCCTACCACGCTACTATTGATCAAAGTAATTGGCTCACTAACTACTCTCTAACCCGTAAATTGCTACCGGTGGGCGTTCATGTCATCCCCACCACCCGGTATGTGATCCTCACCACCACCAAGGAGTATACCCTCTGACCACTCCACACCTCTATAGTCGGGCTTTTCAGGGGCGCAGACTGGGAAGAGTGTCATCAATTTATTCTCGCAATCCGTAACCGTGCGTTGTGGGAGGGAAAACAACGAGATCCAGCGTGGATGGCGGACTTCGCCGCCACATTTTTCTATCACCAGGCTCTGTCATGGCACTGCCGACTTCCGGAAGACGTTCGCCAAAATTGGTCCAAACTGGAGATCGCTTTAGTCGATAGATGGCCCCCTCCTGAACATAATGATGAGTAAGAACAGGGTTCCGTCCGGTTGCGTCCATTTCGGATCATTGACTAACCCCCTCTAAGGCCTCAAATTTACCCAACACCAGCAACTGCCCCTCTCGATCGGAACAGGAAGGTCGACCCCCCACTCCAGGGAGTCTTGAAACTACATCTCGATCAACCAAATACAAAATTCTACGTCAAATCCGCTGGTACTATCGGCAGTCTAACCACAGACCAGAGTGAGGCAATCCGTGTGCGTTGCAGTTCCTTATCGGGTACCAGGCTGCTAGAGCGAATCGTATGTCTGAACTAAATTCTCATTCCCTCCCATAACTCCGAGATTCACTCACATGGTAAGTTCAGGATCAATCATCTCCTTCTCGGCTGGCGGTGCAATGGACGTCGCCAACGCCTAAGTTAGGAGCTGGATCCTCAGAGTGCGTCCGGCGCTCCTCACCCGCCATCCTCTCATTAAAGGACCATTTTTAGCTATGCATACTTGGTTTTTGTCGATCAAGTCTCTCTAAAGTCTTCTTGGAGAAATGATTGCCCTTTCCAACTCATCACCTACACTTTTTCGGACGATGGCGAGGTAATGCTTGTATGGAATAAAGATGATGCAAGCAGTACGTCCGTCCCATCTCGCCTTTAGTGTTACCACCGAAGAACCAATATCTGTCTTAAGAAATCAGAATCTTTGCCATGGTTTTGGGGAAATATCTTTACCTTGTAACGGATGTAGAGGCCTTTGTTCAGATATGGGACAGTGCAGAAAGAGTGGTAGGGAACCTTCATTGCATGGATCGCATAGGAACTGACTCCTTGCCTCTTAGAAACTCTTCATTGAGGCGACCGATTAAATAGATAGGGTCGCGTACATAGGTGGCCTCCAAGGGGATTCTTTCGGTGAGCTTGAGTCAGGTTCCACTCTTTATGACGACATGTTCACACGTTGGCATTACCGTATACCTAGGCCGATTCTGCAGCTCCTTCTATGTACCACCTGATTCCTCACAAATCAGTTGCCGAACTGCTCGACCATACATGAGGCAGCTGTGGACAATCCCGTTTGTTTGTAATACTGTTTTTGCTTTGTGGACCAGGCTTCAGAAGGCCTAATGCGATTTTAGTAACCTCGAATACTGTAGTGTTTCGTTAAAACAGGATGTCCGCTGTCCCGACCCCTGATCCGGTCCGGTAATTTTTTAAAATGTCCCCCGGTCCCAGACATCGTCGCCGGTCGGGACACGTGCATGTCCCCGCCGGTAGTGAGAGTCAATTAAACTCTTGAAAGTGGTCAAACACCTTGCCTGGGGCTTGTTCATCTGATAAGAAGTATTTATATAGCGATTCCCATCACAGAAACATGATCTTTGGACCCGTTTAACTTGGGCGCCCGCTCCGGTAACCACAATGTCCTCTGTCCCCCGCCCCAGCGCCGTCCCAAAATGGCACGCCGGTACGGTTGCACTGGTAAGAAATTTGTCCCGGTGTCCCTTATGCGCCTGTTTTAACGAAACACTACAGTACGAGTTTGGCTATTGTCTGCACTTCTCGCTCTCAGTCAACGGCCGAGGTGAGCTCTCGATCCGCCGAACCAACTTTCTGGAAGCTTCATCCATCCCCGGAGGCACACATAAATCGCTCCTCGTTAGACTAATCGCCCCAGTCCCTTAATATACGTTAACAATGTGGCACAATAAATGCGTTTGGGAAACCCGTGGATGATGCGATCAAGGATACCGGTCACCGACCATACCACTCTCGGGTGCTTCCGGTCCAGACTCCTCACCATCGCCAACCCACATACATATGCGTTATACCATACCACACTAGCTTTCACCGAAATTGCCATACAAAATGATCGATTTTAAATCCCTCGAACGCCACTGGCTTCCTCTCTGCGATGTCGCCCCTCGTTATGCAGGAGGGGCGGGTTGGCGGAGGGACACCCACCCCAGTCCGTTTCGTCGGAAAGGGCACGCAGCGGGAGTAGATCCTTCCTTCCAATACGCTTTCAACTTTTCTATTCACACTAAAGGCGCCTGTGGATTTTGAACTACCGTCCACGTGGACTTTCAGTACGTGCCATCTTGGTCTTTCATTCCCACACTGCGTCTGCCTTTTCCCTCCCCCTTCCGTCTATCCGAGTGAAATCAATCGGAATCAATGACTGGTACGCATGGCAAAAGGCACAAAAAGACACGTGGTCGTTGTCAGGATTGCCCACCGGCCACTTCGAGGTCCAACCATGGTGTTGATCTGAGCGCAGTGCGTTCGATACAGGCCAAAGGAATCGACTGGGTATAGCAGAGCTACTGGAACAGGACATAGATAACGAAGAGAAATAGTTCGAAGCTCGAGAGGATGGCGAAGACCTTGACCGGGTCTCGAATACAGGAGTCAATGTCCGGGCGCGAACTCGAAATCCACGTAGCTGAACCGAAGCAACTGAAAGGAAGACCCATAGAGGAGCGTGCACTGAAAGAGGAGGGATATTTGACGCAGGAGACTCGAGCAGGTTCGCCGGATGACGATGACGGACTCGAGAGGGGGGGAGAAACGACTGCGATGGCAAGAAGCGCGCAAGCAGCCGAGCGCTAGTACTTACCTGTGGATTCCGTTCAGCTCTCCAGGTAGCGTTATGCTTCTGGCTCCCGACAACCAGTTCTCCTCCCCAAGGAGTCAGCCTTCGAACGATGTATTTTTCACATCCTAAACACTGATAAGGGGCTTTCAACAATGTTTCGAAGGGATGCTCGTTACGTGCCCGATCCCTACCCGTTCGGCAGGACCATGATCTAGAGCGACGAAGCTTGCCCAATCATTCTATTCTATTTGTGTTGAATTTCTTTGCCTCCGTCCAATTAAAGCCCTCCAGAGCTCCACCCGAATCGCCGGCATTTGACAAACATCTCAATACCTTATGAAGTGCGTCGTCCTGTTCGAGATTTGCCGTAAAGCTGAAGAGTGATACCCACGCCCTCTCATTCTGGAGGAGTATCCATGCTTGGTTCAGGAACAGCGAGCACTCCGAAGGAATGCGATGGGGTGACTGCTTTCAGAGAAGACGATTTTATGATACGACACGGACCAGGAAGACGCTTTTGTGACGCTGAAAGTTTGCATGCAAGGTTGCGTGTTTCTACACAGGTCATGTCTTGCTTCCAAAGATCCCGCAGAATGAGCTGAGAGATTCGTCGTTGTTATTTTGCAGAGATGGAAGCGCGCCACTACGGACGACAGCTCCAGTTTGGCAGAGTGCGAAGAATTAAATGAAGGCAGTGCCTTCTCGCCTGATCAATTGCTGCTTGAAGGCGATGTATGTATATAGTCTTTTAATTGCATGTGCGCCTTGCAATTGGGGAGGGCATGCCGTGCCAGAAACGCGGGCGCTGAAGACCCTGATCGGTCGAAGCTAAAATCTGAATTGAAACCGAGGTTGTTGATAATCGCGCCTTGTGACTGAGCAGGAAGTATAGAGATAATATTGCTCATGCCGTCAAACCTTGGGAGGGAATAGCGGTCCTCCTGTGGAGGGCACTCGGTTGTAAGCCGTCCATGGACCCTGATCGGTCGAAACCTAAATCTGATTTGAAACGGAGACTCACCTAAGTTCGCGAGGGGAGTCTTGCGCGCCTAATTGGGGTGGTGCAGCGTGGCGGTGTAGAATTGCTTGTATATCGTGATTACCTTGACGAGGAAGGGTTGGGGAGAGTTGGCGGCAAACGTCGGCCCGGTCGCTTTTTGTAAACAAACCCCCTCAACGTTTGGGTCTACTCTCCCCAGCAACTGCAATTTATTCACTCTAGCACACTCTCCCTGAGCGTCAAATACATCAAGTCCTTCTCGCTCTAGGTCTATTCGGCAGCATCGGACGCATTTCCACTCGCGCGTCGCTGTCTAAGTAGGAGGCGCAGCCCACGACAAGATGTGATTCAGGGCGACGAGCAAAACGTTCTAACAGGCGCTGACACTACCTTGGATATCGATGAGAACCAGCCAAAACCCGTTATCTTGACCATTTACTTTTCGTGACTCGAGAATGCCAGTCGTTCGGAAGGTGTTCGCGTGGTGGGGGATGTGACAAAATGAGAAATCACCGAGCACAAACCACCCAGCCGAGCTGTCGGCCCCGCGAGTCTCTCATCCCACCCCTACCACAATACCCTCGACTGGAACACCTATCAAAACGATCGATATTCTGGGTGCCCGTTCCAAGATGTCGTCCGCACCACATGGTATGCAACTCGCTACCGCGGAATGGATGATACCGACATCCTCAGCAGTTTTCACTCTATAGTCGAGCGTTTCAAAGGCACGGGCTGGGAGGAGTGCGACGACTTCATCTCCGCGATCCGCGCTCGCGCGTTGTGGGAAGGCAAACAACGAGACTCGGCTTGGATTGCAGACTTTGCGGCCCCACTTTTACGCGCAAAGCCTTATCGTGGCACTGCCAGCTTCCCCAGGACCTCCGCCAAGATTGGTTTAAACTGGATGTTGCGTTAATAAAGCGGTGGCCTCCCCCAGAAGATGAGGACGACGACGAGTGAGGACAGCCTTTCGTATCCGGCTGCCATCCCGTTCGAGGCCGTTGAACGATGCTGCACTCAGTCCACAGATCAGACCAACACCAGCAGCTGCGCCTCCAGCAAACCGCAGTGCCGAAGTTGACCGCCCACTTCAAGGCCTTCTGAAAGTAGTTCTTGATCAGCAAAATACGACTTCCTACGTTCGGGTACAGGGCAGCCTCTGCGATTTAACAACCGACGCGAATGAAGCAATCTGGGTACGTAGTACTAATTCCGGATCGGGGGCCACTCTGTTGGAGCGGATCGTAAGTGCCAACGAGATTTTCACTCCTTTTATTGAAAACAATTAAGATAAGTACTGGCATTCGAATACAGGATGATTCATCTGGCTCGTGGCTGGCAGTTGGGTGGACTTCGCCGAACCCAAAAATAGAAAGAGGCTGTACTGAGTGAGTCTGGCACCCTACTACCCCCCCCCCCCAACCTGTTCACTGACGTCTATCATTCAGCTATGACTACATGCCATTAGTCAACCCAAATACTCTGAGGCCTTCTTGGGAGGGCAAGGGCCCTTTCCAGCCCATCAAATTCAATGCTATGGCAAATGGCGAGATGATCCCAGTATGGGTGAAGGATGGTCCAACCGGTCTGTTTATTCCTACCTGGTTCGATTGCCGACGTTTTCACTGATCGACCGACATCCTTCTGAAGAAGTATCACTTTCTCTCTTCGTCAGCAGTTGTTTTATCTACATTTCTGCGGATGCGGAAGTCTATGCTCAGAAAAATAGCCTAGAAAAAAGAGGGGTAATAAGCTTTTCACGCGAGCACAGTATCAGAGCTGGTTGTTTTGCTGCTTTTCAGAGATTCTTCATCCAGCCCACCGACTAAACTAGACGTACACACCGTTTATCAATTCCGCCGGATTCTTTCAGTTCGTTTGTTTAATATTCTTTCCTTTTTCTGGGCGAAGGCGTATACCCATGTATAGATTGCCAGATCGGATTCATGCCTTTGATTATCGAGCCATTCGCATCTTGTTTCTCGTTCCCCCAGAAATTATTAGTCGAAAGGTTTAGCTTCGATAGGAGCGACTTGACGATTCTTATGTTCTTTTGTTTCTTTATTGATGACACGCGCGTCAAAAATGACTGTGACCATGTAGTCTGGCAGTTTGACTAATGACCGCACTCCTCGATTCAACTCAGTCTTACGGTGACCTTGGGGTCTCATGCCTTCACATTCAACCCCTCTTCATCGGTTGGTTGCTGGGGGCGGATCATCTTTCTTATTTGCCAGTACCGCCCGGACCTACTACTCACTGCCGTTTCTGCCCTGTGTCGAAGGTGGTTGAATGGTTGAATGATTGCCTAATGGGGAAACAGGGTGTGATGAGATGGGATATCACCGAGCACGCCCCTCTCCCGCCCCTCCCTCCGTCTCCAGTCAACTCCTGTATTTGTTTCTTCCACGCTTCCGTTTACTGAGGCAGGCTTTCAAAGGATCAATATCTAACCCATACAGTCACTCTAGCGCCCGCTCTGAGATGTCGTCCGCACCACCACCTGGTATGTCATAGTCAAACCACGTGCCATCATACCGATATCCTCACTGATCGGCACCTTGGTAGTCGAACGTTTCAAGGGAACGAACTGGGAGGAGTGCAACGAATTCATCCTTGCAATCCGTAACCGTGCACTGTGGGAGGGAAAACTACGAGATCCAGCTTGGATGGCGGACTTTGCCTCCACCTTTTTCTACCACCAGGCTCTGTCGTGGCACTGCCGACTTCCGGAAGACGTTCGGCAACATTGGAACAAACTGGAGATTGCGTTAGTCGATAGGTGGCCTCCTCCTGAACATAGTGACGAGTAAGAACAGGGTTCCGTCCCGTTACCTCTATTTCGGATCACTGACCAACACCCTATAAGGCCTCAAATTTACCCAACACCAGCAGCTGCCCCTCTAGATCGCAACGACAAAGTCAACCCCCCGCGGCAGGGACTCTTGAAATTACTTCTCGATCAACCAAACACAAAATACTACCTCCAATTCCTTGGTACTATCTGCGATCTAACCACCGACGCGAATAAGGCAATCCGTGTGCGTTGCAATTCCTTATCCGGTGCAATGCTGCTAGAGCGAATCGTAAGTCTGAACTAGACTCTCATTCCCCCCCGCAAGTCCGAGGTTCACTCACATAGTACGTTCAGGATCATTCATCTCCTTCTCGTTTGGCGGTTCAATGGACGTCGTCCACGCCCGATCTAGGAGCTGGAACCTCAGGGTGCGTCCGGCGCCCCTCACCTGCTATCCTTCGCTAAGGGACCATTTTTAGCTTTGCATACTTGAATTTTGTCGATCCCGTTTCTCTAAAGTCGTCTTGGACAGATTATTACCCTTTCCAAGTCGTCAGCTACACTTTTTCAGACGATGGCGAGGTAATGTTTGTATGGAATAAAGATGATGGGAGCAGTACGTCCGTCCCACCTTGCTTTGAATGTGGCCAACGTGCCCACCGACGAATCAATATTTTTCTCAAGAAATCAGAATCTTTGCCATGGTTGTAGGGAGTTCTCTTTTCCTTTCACCGGATGTAGAGGCCTTTCTTAAGAGAAACAACAGCGCGAAGAGAGCGGTAGAGAACCTTCCGCGCATGGATCGCATCGGAGCTAACTCCTTGCTTCTTAGAAATTCTTCATTGAGGCGACCGACTAAATCGATGGGGTCGAGTATATCAGTGACCTCCAACGGGATTCTTTCGGTGAGCTTTAGTCAGACTCCACTCTTTAAGACGATAAATTTACACTTAGACATTGCCGTATAGGATTGATTCTGGAATTCTTCCCGTGTACTACCTAGGTTCCCGGAAAGCAGTTACCGAAGCGTTTTACCATACACAAGCCCTCTGTGGATCTTCCCGTTCATCTGCTTTTTTTTTTCTTTTTTTGTTCGTGGACCGAGGCTCAAAAGGTCTAATGCGACTATAATAACCTCGTCCAGCTGCCGTCTGCACTTCTCGCTCTCAGTCAGCGGCCTCGGTGAGCTCCGCCGTGACACTCTCTCGCGCTCGGCCTTTCCGGAAGCTTCATCCATCCCGGGAGACAGACATAAGCCGTTTCTCGTCAGAATATCCGTCCTAGCTTCTTAATGTTTGGTAAACCAATTTAAAATGTGGCACGATGAATGGTTTTTAGGAAAAGGGTCGGGATGCGATGAAGGATACACATCACCGAACACGCGACTCTCAGGCAATTCCGGTCCAGACTCCTCCCCATCGCCAAAATATGCATTATATCATCCTTACATTCGCTTTTACCAAACTCACATCCAAAAGAATTGATATGAAATACGTAGAACCCCGCTGGCTTCCTCTCTGCGATGCCGACCTCGCTACCTCGGCCGTGGTCCTCTTAACCACGACCCTCGACACGTCGTCCCTCGCTGTTGACTGCAACAACTATTGTGTGAGCAAAGGTCTCAGGAAATCTTTAGGCATGTTATGAAGTTTAGAAAGGAGGTAGGGGCAGCTTGGCAGAGGAATGTCCAATGACTCTCCCTGTCCGTTTCGTCGGAAACCGCACCCATCTGGAATAGACCCTTCCTTGAAGACGCTTTTGATTGTACTATTGACACTAAATGTGGCTGATGATCTCTGAACTACCGCCCACGTGGACTTTCAGTACGTGCCATCTTCGTTTTTGATTCCCGCCCCGTGTCCGCATCGTCGGACCTTTTTGCTCCCCTTTCCGTAAATTCAATCGGAATTAACGATTGGTACGCGTGAAAAAAGCGCACACAGACACGTCGTCGTCGTCAGTATTGCCACCAGCTTCGAGGGCCAGATATGGTGTTGACCTGACGGCTGTGTGTTCGATACACGCCCAAGCCAAAGGAATCGCCACCGAAGAGTTGGGGATAGCAAAGCTACTGAAACAGGGCCTTGAAATTGAAGAAAAATGTTTCAAAGCCCAGAAGCATAGTGAAGACGATGGCTGCGTCTCGGATGCAAGAGCCAATGATTTCGGGCACACGAACTCGAAATCCGCTTAGCTCAGAGGAAGCAAGTCAAAAGAAGACCCACAAAGAAGCTTGTACAAGAGGAGGAGAGATAGATGATGGAGGAAACTGAGGTAGGTTTACGGGATGATGATGACGGACTCAAGGGGGTGAGGAAAACGTCTGCAATAGCAAGAAGCGCGCGAACAACCGAGAGAACTTAGCTGTGGATCCCGTTCAGCTCTCCAGGTAACATTAGACGTTTCACCCGCAAGAGCCAGTTGTCTCTCCCAAGTAGTAATCCTTCGAAAGATGCATATTTCATCTCAACACGGATAAGGCGATTTCAACCGTGCTGCTGAGGGACGCCCGTTGCCCGTTGTCTGCCCGATCCCCAGCCGTTCGACAGGATCATGATCCGAAGCGACGAAGCTTGCACAATCATCCTACTTTATACAAGCGAGGCACGGTAGGAGGTGTCCGTGTTGAACTTCATCACCTCAGTCGGATTGAAGACCTCCCAAGCTCCACCCGAATCGACCATCTTTTGATAAACATCTCAACACTATAAAAGGTGCGTACTCCCGTTCAGTATTTCGTCGTGAAGCCGAAGAGTCATACCCACTCCCTCTCATCCGGGGGAGGAGTTCCCATGCATAGTCCCGGAGCAGCGAGTACTCCGAAAGAATATGAAGGGGCGAATGCTCTGGGAGAAGACGATGTTTTGGGGTAACACGGACGAGGGAGACGCTTCCGTGACGCTAAAGGCTTGCATGCAGGTACAAGGTTGGGTGGTTCCACACGCAAACGTGTCTTGCTTCCAATGATCCCGCGGAGTGAGCCGAGAGATTCGTCGCTGTTGCTTCACAGGGATGGAAGCGCACACTGCGGACGACGGCTCCAGTTTGGCAGAGTGCGCCAAATTAAACCATAGTAATAATTTCTCGCCTGTCCGCTTTTGCTGTTGGAAGAGGATGTATGTGTAGTCTTTTAATGGCATGTGCGCCTCTGGGGGAGGATGGCAGAGCGTGCCGAACGCGGTTGCTGTGGACCCTGATCGGTCGAGGTTAGAATCTGAATTGAAACTGAAGTGTATTGATATGTAGGGCTGGTTGCCTCTTGCGACTGAACAGGAAGTATAGGGATATTTTGCTCGTGTCGTCAAACTTTGGGAGGGAAGGGGTGGTAAGAGGCGGTTCTGTGGCTTTGCTATTCCACTCCTTGTAAACAAAGGCCACGGGCGGGTCCTCTACGTCGGGTCTGCACTCCCCATCAATTAATTTGCTGCAACACACTCTTCTCTAACGGCAAAAATCCTTCGACCTACACAATTCAGATCGAAGTTCACGGCATCAGGCGTATTCCCACTCGCGGGTCGTAGTTGGTAGGGCACCAGACTACTATCCACATCAATCTGTGGTTCATGAAGGCCACTGGCAGACGGCTATTGGATCTTCTAACGGCATCCAACATCACCTCACGAGGTTATATATATATGAAAGCCGGAGGGCCACAATTCGTTCTGTGCAGGACCACCTCGAGGCTGCCAACCGTTCAGAAGGCGATGTGATGAGATGAGAGATTGCCGAGGACGCGTACACCACTTGTACATCTCTGGTCACCCTAGTCGACCCCAACATCCCGCTCGATCGCACTCCTCTTATTTGGTTACCTCTCCAAACGATCAATATCAAACCTCCGAATTATAACTTTCACCTACTCCCAGATGTCATCTGCACCAGAGGGTATGTACCCCGCAAACCGCGCATCATCCAAGGCAACATGCTCATCAATTTTCACTCCTCAGTGGAACGTTTCAAAGGCACAAACTGGGAAGAGTGCAACGAATTCATCCTTGCGATCCGTGCTCGCGCATTGCGGGAGGGTAAACAGCGAGACCCAGCGTGGATGGCAGACTTTGCAGCACCTCTTTTCTCGCACAAGGCTTTGCGGTGGCATGGTCGACTTCCGCCGGACGTTCGTCAAGATTGGCTCAAACTGGAGGTCGCTTTATTCGATCGGTGGCCAGCTCCAGAGGATGACGATGAGTTAGCACAGCGCTCTGTCTCGTTGTCACCTTTGAGATCATTCACCCGCGCTGCTCCTAGGCGTGAAGTTGAACCAACTCCGGCGGCTGCACCTTCCCTAAACAGCAATAATAAAGCTAACCGCCCACTCCAGGGCGTCCTGAAATTGGTGGTCGACGGATCGGATACTAACCAATATGTGAAACGACCCGACCCTGAATCCTGGTGTAGGTTAACAAACGACAAGAATGAGGCACTCCACATACGCTGCAACTCCTTGTCCCAAGCCACCCCGCTGGAGGTGATCGTAAGTTTAATTTGCTTCTGGTTTTCTTCTGCGGATGCGAAATCCTCTCACATGGTCATTGCAGGACGATTCCTGTCATTCCTGGCTGATCGTGCAGTGGTCCCGTTCCTCGCCCAACCTTGGAGACGGGTCTACTCAGTGCAGCTATTTTCCATTAATCACCATTCTCCCACTAATAATGATTTCTTAGCTACGCATTCATCGCATATCTGGATCCAGACACTCTGAAGTCTTCCTGGAGGGACGACCTGCCTTCGCAACTCATCATGTGCACCGTTTTAGCGAATGGTGAAGTAATTCCTGCATGGAGAAAGGGTGATACTAGTTGCAGCAGTACGTTTACCGTAATCTGATCTCGTTACTACGAAACCCACGGAGTACAACTCGTTTCTAGAAATCACTCTATCTGCCTTTGTTGATGATAGAGATCTCTGCCTTGTGGTGGATCCAGCAGCTTATGGTGATATAAATGATGACGAGACACCAGCGGTAAGGAGCCTAGGTTCAAGCAGAGCATCAGAGCTGATTCTCTGCCTCACAGAAAATCTTCTTCGAGTCCACCGACTAAACTGTACACAATCCTTCATTGAGCGGCTTCCAACCACTTCGTCATATTGATATTGCATTTTTAGTATGCAAAATTGCGCGGAGAGTTGCGGTATATAGCCTTACGCCCTAGCTGCGGAACCCTGCGTATCGAGCCTCTCGTTCTCTAGAAAGCGTTATCGAACCGCTTTCCCTTGACCGGAACGGTTTAAGAATTCTTCCATTCACTCCCCCCCCTTTTTTTGTGCATGAATCAATTATTAAAAGGCAAATGTAGGTGTGATGATTCAACATATCAATTACTCTTTCCTGGTAAGTAGGGTCCTGACGGCGAACATCACTGAAACGCGCTCAGCCCATTCGCACCTTTGGTCGATTCCCGAAGGTGAATGTAGCTTATTGCCTATACCTCATACTTTCTTATCGTCCGTGTACGAGAAGCCTTGCTTGGGACGTGTCGTGATGATTCCATATCGGCGAAGGTTGTGTGTGTGATGAGGTGAGATATGACCGAACACGCCACTCTCGCGTCCCTCCCTCCACCTCCTGCCAAACCTCATCGTTCCTTCCGCGCTCACATTTTCTGAGGTAGACGTTCAAATAATCGAATCTAACCATAAATCCACTCAACCGCCCGCTCCGAGATGTCGTCTGCACCACCTGGTAGGCCATGATTACACCGCGTGCTATCATACCGATATCCTCACTGATCAGCTCCTCGGCAGTCGAACGTTTTAAGGGAGCGAACTGGGAGGAGTGCAACGAATTCATCCTTGCAATACGTAACCGAGCGATGTGGGAAGGGAAACAACGAGACTTTGCCTGGATGGCGGACTTTGCCGCCGGCTATTTCTGGCAGAAGGCCATGTCGTGGCACTGCCGACTCCCACCCGACATTCGCCAAGATTGGCTCAAACTGGAGATAGCGTTGCTTGATCGGTGGCCTCCCCCAGAAGATGATGATGAGTAGGACACGATTTTGCCTCGTTCCGTCCACTCGGGATTGCTGACTCACGCTGCGACTAGGCCTCAAACGACTCCAACTCCAGCGGCCGCGCCTTCACTCAACCGTGATGACAAACTTGATCACCTATCGCAGGGCGTTCTGAAATTAGTTTGGGATCAATCGAATACGGACTACTATTTGACAGGACCTCAACCCCGCTGCAGTATAACAAGGGACAAAAATCAGGCTCTCCGGGTACGGTGCAATTCTTTGGCCAGCGCCACGCTGCTAGAGGTAGTTGTAAGTATTCAGGTTCCTGTTATCTTTCCTTAATTCCGCAATGCGCTCACCCGTTTGGGGCAGGATCATTCATGTCATGCTTGGCTAGCCGCTGAGTGGGGTGCACAGGCGCCGAACATAGGAGACGGATCTACTGAGTGCATAAGTAGGACATTGGCCACCACAATTTCACTAATAGATTCCTTTACAGCTATGCGTGCATAATATGCGTCAATTCGGACACTTTGAAGTCTTCTTGGGTCGGCAATACGCCGTTTCAAATAGTCACGTGCACTGTTTTGGCGGGCGGTGAATTCATTCTTGTGTGGAAGAAGGATGATGCGAGTAGTGAGTTTATCGTATTTAGGCTCCGTCGTTACCCACATGTTCCCATTGACGAACTTAATTTGGTTTCAAGAAATCACACTTGTCCCTTTCGTTGGTGGTGCAAATTATCCCTACTTGGCCGCCGATCCAGAAGCTTATGGTCAGAGATGTCCGAACGAGAAAAGAGCGGTAGTAAACCTATGCTGAATTACAAGTTTTGCGGCTAATGTTACTCCACAGAGACTCTTCATCGACGCCATCCACTAAACCATAGGGAGTCTTTTGTTGAGTAGCTTCCAACCGTATATTTACAGTTAGCTTTATCCATATTCCCCGTTTCATGAACTAAATTGATCCGTACGATCTACCGGATATAGGATTTATGCTCTGATGATGGGCCTTCACATCGAGTCTCTCGTGCTCTAGAGGCTGTTACCGAGTCGTTTGACCTTACCCGAACGAGCTGAGAACGCTCTCAGTCGATCCCTTCAGTATTTTATGCATCTCAAGTTTTAAAAAGCCAAATGTGGCAGCCATGATGCAACCAGCTACTTTAGTTCCCGCCTCCAGTGATCCGTACAGATCATTTGTACGGCGAGCTTGCAGTAACCCGGCGCCCTCAACACGCTCAGCTCGTTTCCAAGCTAGCGCTGCCTATATTGACTGCTAACTACCGTCCCTGTACGCAAAGGAACCACGTTTAGAATAGGGCACGATGATTGCACATTGAGGACAGGTTGTGATGACGCAACGTCAGACGTCCACGGTAGACCCGATAAATCTGAATTGAGAGAGAGATTGCTCCATCTTGCTTGCAGGGAAGTTTTATTCTTGCAGCTGGTATGGAATTGCTGCCTTGTTAGACCTTAGGCGGGGGTGGGGTGGGGGACGTCGGCGTTCGTCTATGTAAACAAAAAATTGAGCATCCCCATCCTCAAGTTTGGATTTCTTTCCTCCCAACGGCTAATTCGACTCAACGCGCTTGCCATCAGTGATCACATATCAACCGTTGTTCTGGATAACACGTGTTCGATCAGACGTCTTAACTCTAGTGCGGCCCAGGATAAACACGTGATGTTGGGCGACTATTTAAAGGTTCTTGGATATTCAAACGGGCTCCGGGGTCACCTCGAATATTGATGTGAGCCGGAAAACTGGGCTAGGGCTGCGGACCAGCGGTGTGGCGAGATGAAAGGTCCCGCGAGCCCGCACACCACCCGCGAACCTTCTGAAACCTCGCCACGCCTGAACCTTGCCCTGCTACTCTCTCCTCGGTTGGCCTCACCCCTCGGTAACTGATCTCAAGTTCTTCAGCTGTCGCTAGCGCCCGCTCTACCATGGCGTCCCCACCACACGGTATGCAATCCTCGAAACCGCCACGCATGATGCCGGTATCCTCATCGATTTCGACTTTTCAGTCGAACGCTTCAAAGGCACAGGCTGGGAAGAGTGTGACGACTTCATCTCTTCGATTCGTGCTCGTGCATTATGGGAAGGCAAGCAACGAGATTCGGGTTGGAAAGCAGACTTTGCGGCCCCGTTGTTCTCCCGCAAGGCTCTCATGTGGCACTCTCGACTTCCGGAAGACGTTCGCGACGACTGATCCAAGCTAGAGATAGCGCTACTCGAGCGGTGGCCTTCCCCCGAAGATGACGATGAGTGAGGATAACGTTCTGTCTTGTCACCCCATCCAAGGTCTTCGACCTACCCTGCTATTACACAGGCCACAAATCATGCCAACACCAGCAGCCGCGCCCTCGCTCAACCGTCATGGCAAGGTTGATCCTCTCTTCCAGGGCGTCTTGAGTTTCGTTTTCGATGGATCAGATACTAGAAACTACGCCAGCTTCAGTTCCGGAATCTGCACGGCCACAACGAACGTGGATAACGCCATCCGTGTACGTTGCAACTCCTCCTCTGGCATCACTTTGCTGGAGCGGATCGTAAGTCTTAATGGGCTTCCAATCCCCATATGGAACCCAGAGACGTACTCACCTGTTATATGAAGAATCAATTGGGCCCTTATTGGCTGGCGGTTCAATGGGCAACGGTCACGCCCAAGGTGGGAAATGGATCTAATGAGTGCGCCCGGCGCTGTTCTCCCCTCCACCCTATCCTCTCACGAACGAGCGTTTTTGTAGCTACGCCCACATTACGTTGGTCGACCCAGTTTCTCTGAGGTCTTCTTGGCCTGGAAGAAATCCTTTTCAGCTCATCTCTTGCACCGTCCTGGGTGATGGCGAGGTGCTCCCTGTATGGAAGAAGGATGGTGGGACCAGTATGTTTATTTCGACTTGGTTCCGGCTTTTCCTACGTTTCCACCGACAAACTGACGTTCGTCTCAAGAAATAAGAATTTTTGCCGTAATTATCAGTCGCTCTCTCTACCTTGTCACGGATGCAGAATCCTTTACGCGTGGGAGGGAAGACGTCGCTAAACGAGCGGTATTAAGCTTATAATACAAGTAGCGGATCGAAACTGATTCTTTGCTTCTCAGAGATTCTTCATCGAGGCGCCAGACTAAAGTAGATGGGTGAATTTCTCGAGGGCCCTCCAGCGGATTCTTTAAGTTAGCTTTAGTTAGGTTTCATTCTGGCAAAAACCTATTCGCACTTAGAGAGGACGTACGCACGCTCTGATCGGAAAAATATTTGCATGCACTCTCACCGCCTCCCCATACCTTGACCCGAATCAGGTGAAGGTTTTCTTGCTAGTATACTTTGCTTGCTAATGAGCGAATTAATTGTAGATCAAATACTCCCGTGATAAGCTCAACAAGGTAGCGCGTTTGGTTCCTGACGACTTCCCCGGCTTAAGTCTTGTGATGAGCCTACCGGGATGTCCTCTTCGCGATCAGTCCCTTTCGTACTAGCTGGGTTCCAGGAGATGTGCATACCTTCCTTTTTCGTCATCTCCGCTGATCGATATCGTTAATACCCAAGAAGTCCAGCTGATAACGTTGCCTTTTAGGTAAGGCGTGTGTGATCAGATGGGTTGTCACCGAACAGGCCTACATCGGAACACTTCCAAGCTCAGAACCCATCGTCCTCACACGCTTTTGTTTCCTGGCTTACCACGCCTACCTTCTCCAATACAGCCATTAATATAGCTGATATCGAATCCATAAACTGTTACCGGCGACCGCTCGGAGATGTCCTCCCCACCAGCCGGTATGGCACCCTCAAAGACCGAGTACTGCAACCCCTAAATCCTCTGACCGGTTTGGACTTCTGCAGTCGAGCTGTTTAGCGGCACGAGTTGGGAGGAGTGTCAGAGATTTGTCCTCGCGATCCGCACCCGTGCGATGTGGGAAGGAAAGCAACGAGACTCCGGCTGGATGGCCGACTTCGCCGGAACCTATTTCTGGCAAAAGGCTCTGTTGTGGCACTCTCGACTCCCGCAAGATGTTCGTCACGATTGGTACAAGCTTGGGACTGTGTTACTTGATCGGTGGCCTCCTCCCGAGGAGGATGACGAGTGAGGGCAGGTTTCCGTCTCATGACTCGTTTTGACTCGCCCCTGAACCACGCTACCATTAGGCCCCAAATCAAGCCAACACCAGCAGCTGCGCCTTCTCTAGGCCTCAATGACCAGTCTAATCGCCCAATGCAAGGCATCATGAAGGTGATCATTGATCAGTCAAAGAGTGTTTACTACGTCACTTTCACGGATTGTGGCGTGGCGTGCGAGACGACAACCGACATGGGTCAGGCGATTTGTGTACGTTCCAACCCCGCATTTGGAACCACTCTGCTGGAGCGCACCGTAAGTATCAACCGAGTTGTTATTTAATTTTACAATCGGCAGACATTATTGCACATGAAATGTAGGGTCATTTGTCGAACTCATGGCTAGCAGTCCATTGGCACACGACAACACCCAGCATGGAAAACGGGTCCACTGAGTGCGCCTGGAGCTCATATATACTTTAACTCTCATCCTCAACCCCGGTTCAGCGGTTCCTATGTAGCATTGGTCAAGGCAGAAACTCTGAAGTCTTCCTGGAATTGTGATTACTGTCATGATCTTAGCAAGGTAGACCGAGCAGGGCGTATCTGGACTGTGGACTGTGGACTGTGAGACTGTGGACTTTGAGACGGTGGACTTTGGCTTTGGACAATGGTTAACAGAGAGAGGTCACCACCCGATCGTAATCAGAATGGCACGAAGACTGAGGACTGTGGTATTGGAATAGTAGACGAGAGGCGGAATGAGGAACAAACCACCTCATTCCGCTGTGGTTAAATACTAAGGAGTGGCTGTGACTAAAGTGTCCTAGAATAGTAAAGAATGCGGTAGAATATCAAGGAAAGGCTGACGCGTCGAATGAGTAAGAGAAACATGGGATACATGCGGAGATGAGTAAGGAGTGTGTGGCGAAGGTGAGGTGACGATGCGATCGAGGGCGAAGTGATGGGGACGCGGGGTAGTCGTGGGAATGTGTGTGGATCCTGGGTTTGCCGTATTGACCTTTGTTGTGACATGTGGTGAGGTCATCACAATTACCCGTTTCAGCTCCTTGGATGCACTGTTCTGTCCAATGGCAATGTGGTGCCTGTATGGAAGAAGGACGATGCGACCAGTGCGTTTATTGCAACTTGCTTCATTTGTTTACTCGATTTCCACTGACGAACCTAGACCCGTCACAAGAAATCATACTTACTCCTGTCATGTCCGGCAGTAATATCCGTCTTGTCGTGGACCCAGAAAGGTATATTTGTTGGTATACATCTTACGAAAGAGGGGTAATGAGCTTTTGAATACCCGCACCGTATCAGAACTGACCATCCTTCCCCAGCAACTCTTTATCGAGCCAACGGAGTAAACCCGACGGTGTCAACAAGTGCAATGGAGGAGCATGCATAGGAAGACGATAGATGGGTAATGAAGGAGCCGGAAGGAGGTTTAGAAGACGATGATGCTGAACTCGAGGACATGAGAGAAGTGGTTGCAATTGAAAGAAGCGTGCATGTAGACAAGTGAGGTTTCCTATGGATTCATCGAGTTCACCTGGCCATGTTGCTACTTCTGACCCCTGAAAACAAGTTATGTATGCCAATAGTAAGGCTTCAAGAACTTCATATCTCATCCAACCGCCGATACGGCAATTTCAACCGTCCCACCGAGAAGCGCCTGTTACCCGCTTAGCGTTGGACATGACCGTCACATAAAGTGATGATGCGTGGCCACGGACACGCTTTATGAAAACAAGCAAAGAGGAGGTTCGGCTTGATTCTGATAATATAAATCATAACATGCAAGCAGACTGCCGTGAGATCGCAAGGTGCGTGGGAGGACAGTGACCCAGAAGGTTGAACTTCCCAGCCTCTGACGGATGTGAAGCCCATTCAAATCGAGCGTGTTTGGACAAGCGTTATGGGCACTGCGGGACTGATTCCTCTTCCTGTTTCATGATTTCTTCGTAAATAATAGGAAGAATACCTGTAACCTCCTGTCCTGGAGGAGGTTTAAGGTGCTAGCTGCTTAGACGAGCGAGCACGCCAACACAATATCACCGGGGTGAGGGTCTTCCGACATGACCATATGATGACAATGAGGAGTGACGTGGGCGAGAAAAGTAGCACGGTGACGCTGGATGAGGGAGCAGACCTGCGTGATTCGCGACTCCTCAGTCGTGTCTGGCTTCGAGCGACTTTGCGGAGCGAATGAGAGATCCCAAACAGAGGTGAACCACTAGTATAGACGGCATTTCCGACCAGGCGGAGTACTAAGGAACAACTCAGGCCGGTGCGTTGAATTCTGGCCTTATCCGTCTGCCATTCCCTAACGATGTGTGTAGTCCTTTGCCTTTATGTGTTTCTGAATTGTGGTGTACCGTGGACCCTGATCGGTCAAAACTCAAATCTGAATTGGAACCAAGGTTTTTGATGATCTGACTCCCGAGGGAAGCTTGCCCTTTCCGAGTAAGCAGTGTCGCGGTAGTGTATCGTCGGGGCAGTCTAACTTTGGAAGCTGGCTGGGAGGGGGCTTTGGTGGCAAACAGTTGGTGTTCGTTCTCGGTAAACAAAGGTCAACTTGATCCTCAACTTTGGGTCGACCAAACTCGTTCGCTGCAACACACTCCGGGCCTTGCGCAGCAACGATACCAAACTTTCTTCGACTTTGACGCATAGATTGACGCCAACAGCATGGGGGGTATTACCAGGTCCAGATCGCAACTCGCGGATCCCTGACAACACTCGGGTATCGGCGGAAGCCACCAAGCCGCAAACTATGATTGTCTTGGGCGCTTGCCACGGGTGCCAGCCGTACACCTCTGATCCAGAACCTCTCCCCGGACCTCACCAACCTTTGCATCCCATTCAACCACACTAGCATCCTTTGTGGGCGCGTGGGTAATTAAACTCCTGAATCGCCACGAGCGCTCATTCTGAGATGTCAGCCGCACCACCCGGTATGTGTCTCTCTAAACCACACGCATGACACCGATATCCTCACCCATGTTTTCTCTTTAGTCGGACGTTTTAGCGGCACAGACTGGGAAGAGTGTCACGAATTCATTGCTGCGATTCGTGCCCGTGCGTTCTGGGAAGGCAGGCAACGAGACTGGGCTTGGAAGGCGGACTTTGCAGCCTCCTTTTTCTGGAGCAAGGCCCTCTTGTGGCACGCTCGACTTCCAGAGGACGTTCGCGAAGATTGGTCCAGATTGGAGATGGCGCTACTCGAACGGTGGCCTCCCCCGAACGATGACGAAAAGTGAGGACAGGGTTCCGTCTCGTTCCGCCAATTCCACGTCCTGAACCGACTGGCCTGCTACTAGGCCTGTAATCCAGCCGACTCCAGCAGCTGCGGCCCCACCCAATGGTAGTGGCCCAACTAACCGTCCGCTCGAGGGCGTCATAAAAGTGGTCGTCGATGGATCTAATACTAATTGCTATCTCACACACCCCGTCAGCGGTGTGTGTGATTTGACAAGGGACAGAAATATGGCACTCCGTGTTCGTTGCAACTCCTTGCCTAGCGCGACGCTGCTGGAGCTCGTTGTAAGTTCAACCCAATTCTTCCACGCAGTCAGGGGATGTGCCCACCTTGAATCTAGGAATATGCCTTCCATTCCTGGCTCATCGTTCAGTGGCAGCCATACGAACCCCATCTGAGAGACGGGTCCACCGGGTTTGTCTAGCATTTAGTAAGCCATACCCTTGCACTAACGGATAGGTTATAGTCACGCGCACATAACATGCTTCGACTCGGACACCCTGAAGTCTGCTTGGCGCGACGACACGCCTTTCCAGCTCCTCACCTGCACTGTGCTGGAAAATGATGAAGTGATCCCTGTTTGGAGGAAAGACGGTACTATTAGTACGTTTTTCTTCAATTTGGCCCGGTTGTCGACACTTCCATCAACCAACAAAATCTAGTTTTCAGAAATCACACTTGTTCCCTTCGTTAGCGGGGAATCGTTCGTCCTCGTCACGGATCCAGTAGGATATGGCAGCACATACAGCAGCAGGACACGAGCGGTAGTGAATCCATCCTGCAAGGAGAACATTAGAGCTGATATATCTGCCCCACAGAAATTCTTCTTCGAGCCCATCGACTGAACTGTTCGGTGTTCTGGCGAACTTCCCCTAAACTCCCTCTCAACATGATCAACCCCATCCGTAGTCTTTGGTATATGAAAGTAGCTTTGTACCATCTAGAACTACCTATAGTTGATGTTCCATATTGTTTGTGTACTGTATATACAACGAGCTCTATTTGGAGGCTTAGCAGTATCTCCGGATTGGGGAAGAGTCTGAATTGGAGTTGACTCATCCACGAGAAATGTTTCGAAAAAGTGGCAAAGCAGTACAAAATCGCCATAGCGTCTGCTGTTGGAAACCAGCAGGGAGGGTGGGCGGCAATGTTCGCGTTCGGTCATTAGAACAAAGCTGGTCTTCTGGAGACCTCGATTCCCTGCAATCCGATTCGCGACCACACATTCACAGCCAAAACGTCAATAACCGCTGTTTTGGCTATTCTCCCCCGTACCAGCTGACCTAGAACTGGCTAGTCGTTCAGAGGGAGACGTTTGTGTTGTCACAAGGATTACCAAGCATATCACAACATACACATTTGAACCGTACACTTTGATCCGGCCCCCCTAACACAGACCAACCTCTTCAACCACCTTATTGCTACCAAGTGCCCCCCTTAAAGTCACCTCTTTATCGAAATCAGGCCCTGAACACTCACTATCACCCGCTCTGAGATATCGTCTGCACCAGATGGTATGGACTCTTCGCGGCCCATCCACCCCCTGTTGTCGATATCCTTACCGACTTCCATTGTTCAGTTGAGCGTTTCAAAGGCGTAGACTGGGAGGAGTGCGATGATTTCGTTGCTGCGGTTCGTGCTCGTGCGTTATGGGAAGGGAAACAACGGGACCCGGTTTGGATAGCAGACTTTGCGGCTCCTCTTTTCTCGCGCAAGGCTCTCTCGTGGCACTGCCGGCTCCCGCAGGACGTTCGCCAAGATTGGTTCAAGCTAGAGGCTGCCTTAATCGATCGGTGGGCTCCCCAGGAAGATGATGGCAAGTGAGCACAAGATTTCGTCCACCAACCACTTCGAGCCCGCTGAGCTAAGCTGCCATCAGACCAGAAATCAAGCCGATACCATCACCAGAACCTTCACTAAATCGTTATGCAAAAGCTACCCGGCCAGTCGAGGGCCTCCTACGAGTAGTTACTAGTCGATCGAATACAAGTTACTACCTCAAATTCTCCAAGGGGTGGCAAACGTGCGGTTTGACAAGCCGCGTGGCCGAAGCAGTTCGGGTACGGTGCCATTTCTTGTCCAACACTACTATTTTAGAGCGAATCGTAAGTGAAAGGCTATCACCACCTCCGTACGCGATCAATGGATGTACTCACCTATTGCATGAAGGACCAAGTGGCCCCTTCCTGGCTGGCGGTTCAATGGGGCACATCCACCTCCGTGACAGGACATGACCTTATTGAGTGTGTCTCAGACCATTCACCTGTTATCTATCACTTCTGACAGTAATTTAGCTACGGATGCATATCATGCATAGACGTACGCACTCTGAACTCGTCCTGGTTCTCCAACACACCCGTCCAGCTCGTGATGTGCACTCTCTCGGCGGATCTCGAAGTACTTCCAGTTTGGAAGGAGAATAAAACCCA
>WSTY01000094.1:0-14395 GCA_019633465.1 Tulasnella sp. 417
GTTTTCCCTTCTCTCAAATTTCCCGAAACTTGACTTGTCATGTGGATTACATGACTGAATTTCTCTAGCTTCATGAGCTCGTCCACTTTCACCGTTAAAGGCTCGCAAACCCTGTTCACGTCATTGCGGGCCAGATCGACAAGCATGATGTGTTCTGCTCGATCTTTGACGGATTTTAGCAGCTGGCCTCCAAGCTCGGCATCCTCTGATGAGCTGTGAGTTAGCAGTCGATTATGATGAGGGTACAAGGTACATACCTTGAGGCGTTTTCCCTCGACGTACGGTTCCTGCGATAGCGTGATTGTACACCTTATTCCTTTCCACTTTGCAGAGAGTCTCTGGGCTGGCGCCGACTAGTTGTAGGTCGCCGCAATCCAGATAAAACATATAAGGACTGGGATTTACTTGGCGTAGCTGCCGGTAGGCGTTGAACGGATGTAAGGTCGTCTCTTTTCGAAGTCTCTGGCTCGGTACTGCTTGAATAATATCCCCAGCAACTATGTGCTCCTTCAGCTTGGTTACGAAGCCCATGTATCCGTCTTTGCCGACGTTGGACACCGCCGGTTGATCTGGCACAATTGGCGGTTGAGGGATCGCCGACAGATTACTAGGAGAGGCAGAAGAAGCGAGCAAAAGCTTGGCTACTCGCCGTGCCTTAGAAACGGCCGTGCTGTATATGAAGGGCACGTCCGAGGCAGTGGAGGTGGCAGATGCGACAACATGCGATACCGCTTTGACCGTCTGGTACAGATGATCGAAAACGATGAGGGTGTCGCATAGCATCATTATCGATTCCGGTATCTTCAGCGGATCTCGAAGCTCGAAGTCGGTTGGTTTGGTTTTAGGTTCGAAGTAGTGGATGCAGTCATAGGCGACATAGCCAATGGCTCCCCCTGGTGCGAGAAGTTCTAGTGTCGTGTTGGTTTAGCATATTCCAGACACTCTTACCAGTGAAGGTTGGTATCTCGGGAATTTTAACGTATTTGTACACCTGTAGCTCGCGTTGTAAAATGGCCATAGGATCGCCCTCAAATTCTTGACCTGGTCCGGTCCGTATGACTTTAAAGGGGTCTGGACACGCCTTCAGCGACAGATCCACGATTTGGAAAACACGATTTCATACCTGCCCCAATGAAGCTATACCTGCCTACATTTTCCCCTCCAGTGACACTCTCCAACATAAAACTGTACTTGGAATCCTTGGCGATTCGGAGGTAAGCCAGCACAGGCGTCAACAGGTCCGCCGGCAACTGAACGAAGACTGGGATGCAATTTCCGAGTTTCTGATTGACGATTATATCCGTAACCGTTTCTAGCGATGGTGTGGCAGGCAAGGTCTGGTCGCGTTGCCGGACGGGCGAAGTCAGAGTCAGCCTGACCTATCTGAACGGGTGTGTTCTGCTGCACTGTTCACCTGAATATCCATTGCAATAAAATCTGATTGTCGTAAGCTGATCGTCTTTGAATAGAATCCGAGGAGATGCAGATGGGTGTATTGACAAGTAAGCAAACGTGACTCTCGCGTGTCAGGCACAGTTCGGCGCGTTCCAGGACCGTAATTCTGCCGACCACCATTCCGAGTTAAGGACCGCAAGCATCCAACGCACTCTGTCTCATATACTGATTACACCGGACTCAACAGCGAAGGACAAACAGCAGACAAAAAATCAAGTTAACTGAGCCTGCATCTTGGTCAACTCCTCTCGGATGCTTCCTTCGCCTTCAATCTTTTTGAGTTGCGTAGCCTCCATCTTCTCACCACGGTTGCGTTTCTCCTTGAGCTCATCTATGGCCTTGAGCTATTTGAGGAGCGAAAGTATTAAGCCAGAGAAAGTTTCAACAGAGGACGGAGCAACTTGCCTTCTTAGTAAGGTTCCGGATCTTCTTCTGAACAGGGTCAAGGCCCTCGCCGGTGCCTGTTCCAGGAGTAGGAGCATCGCCAGAACCGGATGGCGTAGACTTAGCAGCGCTGAGGTCGAGAGCTTGAGGTACGGATCGGCTGGCAGGGTGCCCACCAGCCGGTGTCCCAGCTCTTGGCGTGCCCGACCCGGCAGGGGTTTGAACTCCTGATCCAGCGGATCGCGGAGCGGGTTTGGGGGATTCAATCGTGTTTGCATTTCCATCCTCAGCTTCCTTTCCCTTTTTGTTGCGCTGCTTCTTCTTCTTGTCAGCATTCTCTGGTGGGGCCCAACCAGGAGGATGCCGCGGAGCGGCTCCCGGGACTACACGCCCGCGAAGACCTTGCCCAGGGGCAGCTCCAGGTACGGGAGAGCCACTATGACCAGGAGTGGGTCTTGGAGAAGCCCCTGCTTGGACGCCGTTTCGAGAAGGAGTCGAGGGCGAGTCCGTCCGAGGAGAGCCTCCCTCGTCTTCGCGCTTGAAGATTGACGGGGTGGAGGTGCCCCGAGCGCCAGGTGGACGGTATGCACCCGCCGGCTTCGTTGGCGTAGGCTTTCCGGCTTGATACGCCTCCACTGAAGGTGAAGGTTTGGGTGTCGGTGGAAGAGTGTTACCGAAAGGTGGCGCACTCTCGACGGAGGCAGGTCGCCATGACGCCTAGTGAGAATATCGTGTTAGGCGTGCAATTACCCATCTTTAGTATTCGGTCACTCAAACCTGGTACAGTTCCTCGACCATATGCACATGCATCAATGTCCCGGTGCAATGCCAGATTTTGATGCCATTGTCCACTCGAAGTCGAGGGCTGAGTGTTGCTGTCAACAAGAACCTGCCATCTGGGCTCCATTCACACCAACTTGTGTTGGGTGCGTCGATTTCGCAGACTTTCGTAAGCGACCGCCGATCAAAGATATCAACTTTCCCAGCCAAGTTCCCAAACCCTGCTAAAGCGAGCAGACGACCCTGAGGGTTGAATGCGATGAAGTTGCGAGGGTGGATTCCGAAGTCATGAATGACTTTGACACGTTGGTCAAAGAGCACCGTCTTTGCGGGCATAACTAAGGCGGGGAGCATCAATATACTGGCGTATTACAAGGCAGTCGACTTACACCCATAAATCACCCCAAATTCTTTTGAATTAGGGCTCCAGCCGAAATCATGGATAGGACCCTCCTTGTCTGTAAACACATTACCTGAGTCGAGGCTGAAATGATAGAGAGTTTGCACTCACCCAATGTCACCCGGCAGTCGAAATTGCCAGCCGCACTCAATAAGTACAGGTTAGTCTCTCCGTAGTAGTTCTTGTTCGATTTGTCGACATCTGTGGAAGTGAGAACTAGAACCTGAGTTCCTAGGTTGTTCCATTTGATGCTGCACTTGTCTGCTTTGAAGAACGACTTTGAGCAGGTTGGCGCAGCCGAAAGCGCAGCTAAGTTGTAAACCTTCACGCTGGCTGGAGCGCCCTATATTGAATGATGAGAAAGGGCGGTTGACGGGATATGGTACTCGGATGGGTGTACCTTGCGTTCCGCAACAAAGACAGCGAGTGCAGGATACTGGCCAGGACCAGGAGCGATGGCGGAGAGACCTTCCAACCGAAGTCTGTCCACAATTCCTTTGGCCCAGTCGGATGGAAGATAGACTTGAACCTCTGAGTTGACGAGTTTGACGGCTTTCTCTTCTGTCGGCGTATATTGTAGGTCCCTAAAGTGCCGATTCTTCAGTTCGAATGTCAAAGGTGACATAGAGTGACATACCAATTATCCATGGACTTCTGGACAAAGCTGATCACTTCCTCGCCGGTTGCTACACGCCACACGCGATGGTTCTTATGCTGCGTGGTCTCGTCCGCGGGCTTCACTATTTCCAGATACGATTGTTCGATTGGAAACATCGACGATAGGTGCCAGATTTCTTACCGTACCGCTCCCAAGTTGAAATGTAAGTCCCCTTTGGCGAGAATCCGATTTCAACTGCATTGGGAACTGGGATTTCACAGACAGTAGTGAGGTCGCCAGCGTTGCTAATTCTTACACTACGGAATACCTCCGTCAAAATCGCGTTACCAGGGGAGGAAAAGCGGGCATACCAAAAAGGAAGAGCAACGGCAAATAGCTTCCCGTCTGGAGTGTACTTGTACGTTCGCGCGGTGGCCTCAGGTCTATGAAAACACAGGTGAGCCACAGCCTCGTGTTTTATAGCTTGACTCGCACTAACGGTGGGTATCCTTCGAGGACATTGTAGTCAGGCGCGCCTCCTACGAGGCCGAGGGACTTCTGGGCGCGGACTAGGCAGAATGTGGGTTATTCCGACACAACCTGGAGGGATCGCCGAGTGTGCAGCCTTACATGCATACTGCTCTTTGGTGGCCATTTCGGAGGGTGAAAGCAAGCGAATGCTTCTCAGGGGCTAGTCCTACGTAGATGATCCCTTATCACTATCGTAGGCGCGTTGTGGAAGAATTCGAAAGCGACCTCCATACCTGGGGTTGGGGAATAAGGTCGTGGTTAGAAAATCGACTAAGGGACAGTCGATCGCTCAACAAACTCTGGCAATCCCACGCACCTGAGCCCACTTGGACGTCACCAATCCTGCAGCCAGCGGGGATCCTTGAGTCTTGTACGAAATTCTTACCTCTCCAAGTTTATCACAGTCTAGACCATATCATGGCCCTTCTCTTGGAGCCCGCCACTCCTCTCTCACCTAGCAAACTATGAAGGTGGGCCCACCCCACACCCACTGCTTTTCGCAGACGATGACCAAGCGCGTAGTACTGACCAACTTGTGCCACACCCTTTTGTAATGGGTAAATATCTCAGTCTACTTCATATCTTCTCATCGTGGGCGAACGGACCCGTGCCCAAGCATACACGTCGGGGTCGAAATTGTGGTCGGAAATACCGGATACCGGCGGGCCAACGTCAGGATAATCACACTTGGACCGATACCAACAAATGTTATCGGCCGAGCTTGTAGCTCTACCTTGAGAGTCGTCTGAAAGCGACAGTCGGGATTATTGGATTTGGACACACGTCAGCCAGTCTGCAGGCTATGGATACTACCAGGGGATTGTTTGAGTCAACACCATGGCCGACATTACCCGGTACCAATTCAATATTTTGTTTCCACTTTTAGGTTCCTGAAGAAGTTCGATCCCGGGGCCTGTTTGCCGCGAATGACCGGGATGACCAAATAGGGAAAGCCTCACCTACGCCACCGAGGTAACTTCACCAGAACTAGTATTGTTTCCATTTGAATAAGTGGATGGCCTTGTACACGTCGGACGTATCTCTATCGACCTTGGGAGGTGGCGTCAGTCTGACTTTCAAAACACTAGAAGGACGACAAGCCTTCACACAACCTGACTACAGAAGCTGTATAGAGTCAACACACATGCTGTCAGCACCCAGGATCGGAGCTTGGCTGGACACTTTGGAGACTCTAGGGCAAGCGGACCGAAGTAAATCACCAACCTTCTTGGGGGAAGTCGTTCGGTATACTTACGTCCACTATGGACGCAATAAACCCGGCTATTTTTCGCATTTTATTCATTTTGGGAGGCTAGACCTATTAAGTGTAGGATCAACCCTTGGGGTCTAGCGAGCACGGCTAGTCGGATATTCATCTTCCCTCTTCCCCTAAACGGGTCGATTTCCCTTGAACGTCCACAAGACCGCATAGCACCGCAATATCTGAAAGCATCTTGCTAGAGCCTTGATGGACGTTTAATCTCTCGCTGCTCCTGAGCTTGTCCTCCTCAAGCCGTCAACCCGCCTTGCAGCCAAGGAAAAGAGACGCTCCCCATGATGTTATGGAACTTGCTCTCGCTCGAATTGTCCGTTCAACTTACTCTATGTGTGCACCAAAATATCTCAATAGGCGGAAATTTTTCAACGAACCATACACGAAAAGGGGGAGGTTATAACCAACGCTGGGATGTCAGGCCACCCAACAGCATCTCCATTCTTCCATTCAACTAGGATTTGGTCATATCCATCGTATATACTCAGCTAATTTACTCTCCGGTAAGTATATCAGGCGCTTCGTTGCGTCGTAACATCGGTTCTCTAAGAAGATTTCTTCAACCAGATGGCCCCTTCCTCGCGAATGATTGCATTCCTTCAATACCTCCCAGTTGAAGCCTACTCTTTTACTGGAGACGTTAGCGCCGAAGATCGTTTGATCTTTAGCACGGCCTTGCCTGGGACTCCACCGGCATCGGATTCCGACTTTGGGCGGGTTTCCTGCCGTGCAGGCTGGGGTGACCAAGGGTGGGACAAAGTTAACGTCATATTTTACCTACCAGCGAAAGGTGGTGCCGGCGCTGAGCAGCTTTCTATATGCGTGCGCGTTGCGGCTTGGGGTCGATTGGCGCCGCAGGTTCTCAAAACCATGATCTGCAGTTCTGCCCCTCTCGGAGTGGTGGACTTCCCACTTTAGATCGCGTTGAAGTGGCCACTTTTTCTTTCTTTTACCATTCTCTGCTATAATTTTTCAGTACTTTCCGGATGCCATCCATGCCCGCCAGTGGAACGCTCGGCTGTCGTGTCATCCATAATCAACCTCTAGGTTCTTCTTCGGCACAGTTAATACGCTTTACTCAATCTGTAGTTTTTAATTATTACCTTGATGTTCTGCTATTAGCTGGTCTGCCTTTGCATTGGTCCCACCGAGCGAACCTTACGCTAATCGGTCCCGCACCCAAACGGTCACAGAGTTCAACAACTTCCTACGGTTCGGTTCAACATCGCGTATTAATGTTAACGAGAGTGTAGTTCCTCTGGTTGAATCAGAGACTAGTGCTTGACCTGCTCCGACAGTCCTGTCGTAGAGCGAATTGTGAAACCTTTAGGCAAACGCCAAAACAAGGTCAAACAGATTCCACTCCAAACTGAAACTCACCACCACCTTTCCCTGCTCCTCCTCATCCCAAGCTTTTAATCAACCTCGTTGCTAGAAAACCAATCTTTCTTCAGTACTTATCTGGAGACATACTTTACGCGGAATCTGCATTGATCGTGCGGTCTTCCCGAACCCCGCTCTCGTTTCCGTCCGACAGTGCTAACCTGCTTACATATCTCCACGCTGCCAACGATGTCCACAGGCGTCAAACGTCCGAGAGAAGAAGCTACAGACGGCCTTCCTTACGGCAGTGACTCAGACCGCAGTAGCTATCGGGATTCCCGAAGAAGGGATGAGCCGGGTCCTCGAGACTGGCGAGATGCTCACTTGAACGGAGGCGGACGCCGTCATCAGGATAGAAGTGAATCCCACAGAAGGGATCGTAGTAGAGACAACGACAGTCGTAAAGAGTACCGGAATGATCGAGCAAAGCGTCCCCCGTATGATACAAGGGACCGGCGCGATGATGGGCCTTGTAGGTCTCCTTACATCGCGCGTCCTTGTTGCATTACTAACCCTCACCAGCCTCAGGAAGGTACCCAAGCCGTGGCACATACTACGATAAGTCTCATGGTCGAGATCGGTCATACCGCAGCCAACCTTATCCCCCTCCCGGGAAGAACGGGAGCCGCCAAGGCACACCAACACCGAATTCCCTCGCTAAACCCCCTACTCGAGAGCAATCCACCAGCCCCAGTGACATGCGCGAAGAGGGAGAGTACGTATTACTGTTCCTTTTTGATGTGCTAAATCTAAGAGGCCTTTTTGAAACTGTTGTTCCGCAGAATTTCTCCTCGCATGTCAAGCTTAGCCATCGCCTCGCCAGCACCTCCACGCTCCTCTGAACCCTCCACCCCCCAAGTTGAATCCGAATTCAAGATTGAGCCACCTAATCAAGATCCCTTCAAAAATGACGCACCCGAAAAGGCGGATGATGAAGAGTTGACGGCCGAACAGATAATAGCGGCGCGCCGAGCAAAAAGGCAGGCGATTCTTGCTAAGTATAGCGCCACCACCCAG
Source organism: Tulasnella sp. 417 (assembly GCA_019633465.1). Classification (NCBI taxonomy): domain Eukaryota; kingdom Fungi; phylum Basidiomycota; class Agaricomycetes; order Cantharellales; family Tulasnellaceae; genus Tulasnella; species Tulasnella sp. 417. The sequence continues at coordinate 7,822 of WSTY01000094.1, forward strand.
GCACCTTCTCCAGCTACGAGTACCCATGAAGTCCCAGCAACGGATCGACGGTCAGAAGGTGTCTCCGAGTCTGCTGCCCCTCCCCCTTCTGTCGAAAGTGTGCCGATCTCTAACCTCGATCCGCAGAATGTTGCCAAAGCGGGCGATAGTCTCGAAGCGGGAGCCAGTGAGCGCCTTTCTCTTTACGTGCAGTATAAACATGGAACTCATTCTGTTCACCTCAGGTACCCCAGAGGAATCGGCAGATCCTGAATTTTCTTTGGAAAAAGCTGCCGACAAACGCACAGTATTGGATGATACTAAGCAGCAAGTGGATGGAGAGCAAGTGTCTGCGGCCGAGTATAACCCCGACCAAGATCGGCTTGATGAGCAGAAACGGCGGGGTCAAACAGACGCTCCAGGACACAGCGACGAAATGGACGTGGACGAGATTGAAGAAGAGGTTGAGGAGGATGTTGAAGACGACGACGTGGACGATATGTTTGCGGCCATTATGGAAAAACCGGAGAAGAAGGTGGGCGTCTTCGAGCAGGTCCATTTCACACCTTTGAACGAACCTTTTTTACAGAAACGACGAGTCAAGAAGTCGGCGACGGCAGCACCGGCAAGAGCTGTGACGAATGTCGATTCCGCCGCAGATCCTGAAGGCTACTACCAGATTATTCTTGGTGAAGCTCTCGACAGCGGGCGGTATCAAGTATTCTCTACACTGGGCAAAGGAATGTTTTCTGCTGTCGTTCGGGCCAGAGTTATTGGAGGCGAGACAGATGAGATTGGGAAAGAGGTCGCCATTAAAATAATGAGAAGCCAGGAATCCATGTCCGTTCTCCGTTTCCACGTGTGCTCGTTACACCTCTGACACCTTTTCCAGGTATAAAGCAGGGCTCAAGGAAGCCACGATTCTGGAGAAACTTAAAGCGGCTGATCCCGAAGACAAAAAACACCTCATCCGCCTAGAACACACATTCGAACATCGAGGGCATTTATGCTTGGTTTTCGAATCGCTAAGGTGACAGAATGTGTGCGCTCCCAGAGAGAGCTATGACTAATAGTATGTGAGTGCAGCATGAACCTCCGAGAAGTTGTCAAACGGTTTGGCAAGGATGTCGGTTTAAACATCCGGGCTGTCAGAGCATATGCTCAGCAATTATTCTTGTCGCTATCACTTCTCAAGAAGTGCAACATCATGCACGCCGACATCAAGCCTGATAATATCCTTGTACGTTTATCTATGAGCATGCCCGAAGCTTGACTAACGCCCGTTTCAGGTGACTGAAAGCAAGGCTACCTTAAAGCTGTGCGACCTAGGTTCAGCGTCGGATGTCTCGGAAAACGACATTGCCCCTTACCTTGTCAGTCGATTTTACCGGGCACCTGAAATCAGTGAGCAATTGATTTGATGAGAGGCTTCCTCTATCTGATGTTGATCCTCCATGTAGTTTTGGGACTTCCATACGACACAGCGCTCGACGTATGGTCCGTTGGCTGCACCTTGTACGAACTGTATACCGGCAAAATCCTCTTCCCTGGTCGTACCAATAACCATATGTTACTTCTAATGATGGAGCTCAAAGGCAAGATCAGCGCAAAGATGATCAAGAAGGCAAAGTTCGGTGATGTACATTTTGACGAACACGGTGGCTTCCTCAGCGTCGAACCAGATAAAATAACGGGGACAGTAAGTGCTATTAGATTTGGCTAAGCTGGGCGGGAAGGGAACCTACTCACATCTGAACGTCACAGGACACCACTCGGACGGTCTTTATTCAGAAACCAGCACGAGATCTGCGAACTCGTCTCGTCCCGCCCTCGGTTGCGAAAGCGAACGACGAGGAGTCCAGAACGATCCTCGCATTCGTGGATCTCTTGGAAAAGTGCCTTATTTTAGATCCGAGCAAACGCTTGACACCTCGAGATGCTCTGGCCCACCCATTCATTCGCGGGGCATGACTCCAGGTCACATTTTCTTGGGCTGTGTGAGATCGATAATTCATTAGACTCTTTAATCTTGTACTAGGCATAATATACGAGCTCCAAACGGGCCAACGTGGTCTCTATACTCGAACGTTTATTGTGACAATCAGCAAGCTTCCCGCTCTAGACACGAAGTTGCACTCACATTGAATATTAAGCGGGAATTCGACGATGCCGCATGGAACACATCCTACAATCAGGGTTTTCCATGTCGCTGCAGCCATGGTATTCCAAGCCGAGGTATCAATGCTAATCTCCAAGACTTCCTCTCTTGCGTCCCTCCTTGCCGGGAGGATAAAGTAAACTTTCACCGTGCCCGGTTTCATATCCTGGAAGCCGCTTCGGCACAGGACTCTGGCATAGGCGGAATCTCCCAATGCATGCGGAGGCGCAAACGTATAAAGGAGATGAGTGCCAGGGGGGACATCGCCCGTCATCGAGAAAGCAGCTAGCGGGAGAGCATACAAGAATGCCAGCATACGTGAGCTTACGGGCATTTAGAACCATTTGGATCATTCCCGAGAGTAAGAGACCATGGGCGAGCGAACAAGATGCGATGGGTTTTGCAACACCACCCCGACACCGAGCCTTTTGTAGGCGGGCAGCCTCTCCTAAATCCACTGTCTGAAGCCTTCCTTTCAACCCGCGGGCAAAATTTCTGCCACAGTGGATGATCAATCATGACTTGGGCTAGCGGGTTTTCCCGCCTAGACTTGCAAATACACCGGCTGGAAATATCTCAGGTTGCAAGGTTAAGGAGAGTCCATATTTCTAAATCAAGTGGATCAAAACCACAGTTGTCTAGGTTCTCGGTGTCGGCTAGCAACGCCATCACGTTCCCGATAATTGGTAGGTAGATGTGTACAATGGCGGTCCAAGAGCGGTGGGGCCACCAGGGCCAGCCTTGCCTACTTACGAAAGGCCACCAATGGTAACGCGAAAGCTCCATATTTTAAAGCCACAGGGCATATTGGCGCTCCCATGAGATGCAGGCCTGAAGTGGAAAATGGACAGAAAATATGATCGCCACCGGAACGTTCTGCCTCAACCTGTGGATGTGAATTTTGGGACGTGCCACAGCTATGAGATGCCGTCAAAGGAGGGCCACCGCGAAAAGACAATGCTCGAGAAGGTGTGCCACTAGCGACGCAAGGCCTGCCTGACGAGCGCACGACTCAGGGAACACAGAGCAGAGGGAGGCGTGAGCAAATACGAATGAATTGGATCAAAAAATATAGTCATATGGTATCAACCCTGGCCAGTTGAGGGCACAAGGATACATACTAATAGCCGTTACACCACGCGTTACCCGCAGCTCCCTCTAGAGCTTTGGAACTCTGAGAGTCTTGCTAACCATCATAGCCGCCCAAGCTCCGAAGATCAACGAGACCTTGTGTACCTCCATAGCGCAGCCGTCTAAACCTAGAAATCCAGCTGGTTTATCCTTCAGGCAAAGTGTGCCCAATGGAATGCCAGTGAAGTCCGGCGATGGCCCCTCAATCCATCCTTGTTTTGTCCAGTATGCCATTAGGGCAACGAGTGCGAGAGACGAGGGGATTGGAAGTCCCTCGAAATATTTGGCTTTCTCTCCAGCTCTGAGTGCTGCAGTGGCATTGAAACGGGCGAGCCTAGCGAGGCCGCAGCAGATGAAGCCAGTCAGAATGAACGTGTCAAGTGGAGTCCGTAAGCCGATTGCAAAGGCTAGCAATGCGGGAGCCACGCCAAAGGATATCTGTCGACGTTTGGAAGGTGTGGTTAGACATGTGAGGATTAGGCGGCCAAACAGCCAAAATAAGCCTACGCACGAGATCCGCGAGACTATCAAGCTCTTGTCCCAGCATGCTCGAACTGTTTCTCCAGCGTGCAACCTTTCCATCAAAGAAGTCGAACAGTAGCCCGGCAAGGGGGAAAAGGTGCGCGAGCCACAGGTAGTCCTTGTCGTTGGTGACGAGATAGCGTGCCGTGCTGAACAGGGAGTAGGAACCACAGATACCATTGGAGATCGTTACGAGATCAGCGAGGCGGAAATTCCTGCGATTTGGCCAATTAATGGGTCGTTGGGAGTGGTCCTGGAAGGGTGGGTAGACTCACCGGACAAGCGAGAAGTGACCCTGGGTATTATCATATTGGTGCAAAGCGAGCTCCTTCTTTGCTTCCGCGCTGGGAGCTGGACTGGCATTGTTCGCGCTCTTTCGTTGAGTGGTCGTGCTCATCGGGGATGAGGATCAGAGTTTGAGAGGTGAGGCGAGGAGGTAATAAGGTGCAGTGGTCCGCTCCAGTCCAAAACGTCATGCCCAAGACCAGGTCCCGCGGTTCTGGAATCGGTTCGACTCAAACATGTCGCCCGCCACCTGTTGCATCACCAACCCACCACCAGCGTGACTCTTCGCCAAGGCTCTGCTATATTACCTAGAGGTATTTATCACGAGCGGCAACCTGCGCCCTATCAGGCGGTATTAGCAAAGTATATATTTTTAGCTCAGACCCAGCAGCAAGAATTAGTGTCCGGGACAGATACTTATGGAATGAAAGGACGTTTCGTGGCAGGCATATCATATAGTCTACGATGCAGGAATGATATCATATACAATGAACTCTAACAAAGATGGGCGTGCGGGTTTGGGTTCCAATTTTCGCGAGCTTCTTGGCCAGTGTCGAGTGTGTATTGGTTTCTCGGTGCCATTATGGGAGCGACCGCATTCACATAGTTAAGGACGTTCTCTAGTCTCCCACTTATAATCAATATCTTCTGACTGATATACATGACAAGGCTCAAACCTATAGCACTATTGTGATGTGCCTAACGCTTGGCGGAGCACCCGGATCTGTCGTTCAACCATCTTCAAGCTAGTTCCCCCAATGGCAGCTCGGTTTTCTACGCTCTTCCCGAAATCAAAGACGCCTTTCACATCATCGCCAAACTTGTCGCTCAGACCCTTGTAGTCCTCCGCGGTGAGTTGGTCGATCTGCACGTTACGGGACTCGGCCAACGCCACAGCACGACCAGAGATGTGGTGGGTTTCTCGGAAAGGAATCTATCGTTGAAATGTATACTGAGAGGTCAGAATCTAGCGGCTTTGATATTATATTTGGCACGAACCCCTTTCCGGACGAGATAATCAGCCAGATCCGTTGCAAGCATATCCATCGTCAACGCAGCCCTCATCTTGTCTGGATGTATGTTCAAGGTTGCTAAGACTCCTTCGGAAATCTTGAAGCAGGCGGAGACCGTGTCCACTGCGTCGAACAGTGGCTCTTTGTCTTCTTGAAGATCTTTATTATAGGTTGAAGGCAGCCCTTTCAAAGACATTACGAACCCAGCCATCTAGTCCAACTCGCCATAAGCGAAGCAGCTCAGGCAGCACCCGACGGAAACTCACGCTGCCAAAGACTCGCCCTGACTTGCCTCTCAGAAGCTCGAGAGAGTCTGGATTTTTCTTCTGTGGCATAATGCTTGAACCGGTGCTACGAGAGGCATGGAGCGTTACTTAGCGGTCTGCGGGGCACTCGCAAACCGATTCGTACCTGTAGGCATCGCTGAGCGTGATGAAACCGAATTCAGCTGTAGAGTAGACGATGAAGTCTTCCGCCATTCTACTGATATGGCCCATCGCCATCGTAGACCACATCAAAAACTCCACAATGAAGTCTCGGTCGGCGACTCCCCACATGCTGTTCTCGGCGATAGAAGCGAACCCTAATTCCTTGGCGAGGAACTCGCGATCCACTCCGTAAGGATTCCCAGCAAGGGCACCAGAGCCTAGGGGAAGGACTGAAATACGAGGAATTAATTGTTCAAGTCTTTCAAGGTCATATTTGAAGGAGGTTGCATGGAACAGAAGGAGGTGGGACCATCGAATAGGTTGAGCCCTCTGTAATGAAACTGTTCATGTTGCTCGGCCGAGGAATGGTCATTATTGTCCTCACCTGTAGATGAGTGTAGCCAGGCATTAAGTATTCCTTCTCCTTGTCGGCGCGCTCGACCATGACACCGATGAGATTGCGAAGAGACTCTTTGATGTCATCAACTTGGTCCAGAAGCCACAACCTCATATCGGTAGCGACTTGATCGTTTCGCGACCTTCCAGTGTGTAGTTTTCCTCCAAGTGAGCCAATCAGTTCGCTGAGGCGTCGTTCATTTGCGGTATGGATATCCTCGTCATCAGGTTGGGCTTGAAACTAGACTCGTACTTAGCCCGGACGACGCGGTTGGCTAGAGTGCAATACTCACCTTGCCGGCTTTCCATTCCTCTCCTACTTGCGCTAGACCCGTCGTAATCTTCGCGGCTTCTTCTTCTGTCAAGAGTCCGCTCCGCTGCAAGGCCTTGGCATAAGCAATCGATCCTCGGATGTCAGCATCATGCATTCTCTGGTCGTATCTTAGAGATTGATTGAACTCGTGCATTCTGCTCAGACACTGAAGTTAGCAGACTCGGTATCGTCAGAAACGGTACGTACAGTGGATCGGTTTTGCCGGTGAAGCGACCGCCCCATAATTTTTGCTTCGTGGGCTGGTCAGACATAGTATGGTGACTGCTGTGAAAATACCAGGGAGGAGGAGGAAGTGGTGGTCTGTCTGACTCCGGAGAGCTGGGAGGGG
>WSTY01000094.1:14425-26890 GCA_019633465.1 Tulasnella sp. 417
CCAGCCAGGGTGTTCACACGGTATAATTTATCGTTACTCGTGATCGTGAAGAAAATGTATACCATAGCTACGGCATAGGCACGACAGTCGGCCATACAACAAATGCGGGTATAAGGAATTATTCGGGTATACAGGTCAGCATAAAGACTACATGAGGATCGTCCGAATATGGGCTTAGGCTCTCGACCGAGCGGGAGCCGTCGGTGAACCCGGCTCGCTTCCCAAATCCGCGAACGTGACTCCGGGACGGCGAATTTTTGTTTTCTGGGCGGCAGCTTCTCTTGTTCTCCAGGTCATAACGGCTCCATTTCGATCAGGGGTGTCAGAAATCTCGAGATTAATGTTACTTGGAGTCGGCGATGTCGGATTGTTATTCTGAAAGAAAAAAAATCAACAATTAGCGGCGAAAACAAGGACAGCACCGAAACGAAATTGCTCACAGATGCTCCAAGGACCGCTTCGAGAGACGCCGCTGACACGGCGTAGTGCTGTCTCCGATTGAACATGTTCGAGACAGAGGAAAGGATGCCCTTGTCCTTTGGCGCGGAAGTTTTGCGTGGCACGCTAGCTGGAGCCGCAGCCGCTGGGATAGGTGGTCGAGAGCTTCCAGAACGGGATGTTGGCGTTGGTTCTGCACGTCGTTGGGCAGTGATGGACGGCACCGGGGAAGGTGTAGAGCGATGGTGGTGCGTTGGAGGAGCTGTCGTTGGAGGTTTGCTCCTAGATGCCGCCGGGCGTGAAGGAACAGGAGGAATATCGACCCTCTCCGACGAAGAAGATTGGTGGCTTGCTGGAGGCGGAGGAAGTGGTGCTCGTCTACTCGATGACTTCGATGAAACTTCACCCCTGGAAGCGTCTCCTCGGCTGAACAGACCGCGAAGCAAACCCGTCCTCTTGGACGTCGCCGGGGCCTTGGCGGGTACTCCAGGTACTATATCTGTGACCTGGGACGACCCAGAACCGACAGGACTCTCTGATCGGTGACGAGTGACTGGAACTGGAGAGGGGTCTCGCGGAAGCTTCGGAAGGGGCGGAGGGGCTGGGCTTGCAGTCGGATTGTCGAGGGGAGCTCGATGGCGACGGTGCGGGTCCTTTGATGCCGGTGCAGAGCTGGCGGTTGGTGGTGCGTGTCGACTGGGGTGAGAGGGCTTCGGAGGCGCTTCCGGGGGACTGGGCTCCACGTGTCGAGGAGGAGGAGCTGGAGCCGCTGCTGGAGCCTCGCTGACCTTGGACGGTAGAGGTGGGACTTTTGATGACGGTTCTAGACCTGCGTGAGCTCTTGAACTTGGAAGGGAAGCCCCATTGCGAGCCGATGCGCTGTGCCCGTGGCGGCTTGAAGAATGCGCTCGAGGATCAGCTGGCGATGGAGTGGCCGAAGGTGCGGAAGCTTCACGCTCGTGAGTCCTGGTACGACTCCGGATGCTACGGATTGGTTCCTCCGAGCTTGTGGGCAAAGTTGGGCGCGCTGCAGGGGCAGGCGAACCAATGTCGAAATCGCGAATAGTTCCGTTGCTCCTCGAGTGAGAGTGGCCACTTGGTTGGGGGACGGGTGGTGGAGGGTTCGTAGGGGGCAGAGGCGGGGGTTCGGTCTTTTGGCTGGCGGCGGACGGCTGAATTTGTGAAACTGGGATTGGCAGTTTGCTACTTGCACTGGCGGATCGATCCCTCGTAGAAATCGGCGCTGCCGCAGCTTGAGGCGGAGTTGTGCTCGACGCAGGTGTTCCGGTAGGGACTCTTTCTAACGACGGCCTCTTCAGGGACATCGAGGGCGGCAGCGTCGTTGGTGGTTTCGAAGGAGCCACCTTCCGCTCGGTTACCCGTTGTGGCAGCTGTATACTCTCCTTTGAAGGAGATGCGCCCATGGTTGGGTGCACAGCTGGTGGCGGAGGAGGATGGAATTGAACCGCAGGGGCAGGAGCCGGAGCAGCTGTACGTTCCGCTACAGGTTCTGGAGGAGTGGGCACCGGGGCCTGGACTGGGGCTGGATTCGGCCTTTTCACCTCAACAGGAGACTCTGACCGAATTTCGGGAAGCTGCTCGACCTGCAGGCTGGGCCGCCGTATATGTCTCTCGCGTATGGTAGGTGGGCTGTCCATCCGGGAGCTCATCTTGACGTCAGGAACTGTGATTGGGTAACGACCCTGCCGAACGGGTTCCGTTGGCGGGGTATCAATTGCCTGGCCCACAGGTGGTGGTGGGGGGAACATGTCGAGAGCGTGTCCAATTGTTGACGCATCATCCGGTTCGTCCGCTTCAACCAAAACCTTGGCCAAAACTGCTTGGGAAATGAGAGGGACCTCCGGTCGTCGTGGGGTTAAGGTTTTCTCAGACTCGGGTTGCTCCGCCGGGGAATGACGGCCTGCAGACGTAATGCCTTGCTTCTCCGTCTGTGAAGGTTTTTGTGACTCCTTCGGAGGCTCCACCACGGCAAACGTGCTCTTGGCTTTGTAGATCTCATAAATCGGAGTCTTGATCTCGACCGGAGATACCTCTTCTAATGGTTTGGCTGGGGGGTCTACACTCTTCGCAGATACATGGCTGTTTCTTCTTTCTCGAACGACTGCCTCCAGAGAGCTCTGAGGAACCTTGCTAGAAGCTGAAGAGTCTCCGCGTTTACGCCCGAATGGGAAAATCGGCGGTACCAGTGGACGTGATGGCGCTGGAACTGCTGGCGGCTGGCTCTCGGGCTTCTGGCGCGATGAGACAGCACCCTTCGACTCCTTCTTCTTCAGGTCCCTCGCGGGACTGGAGGGGCGGGATGGGATTGTCAGGGGCGGTAGCTCTGTCGGAACGGCCGGTGCCGGTGCCGGTGCAGGGACTGCTTGTTCAGATGCAGGGGTTGCTTGTCCCGTGGCAGCAGTCGTGATTTGGGAGATGGAGGAATTAGAGCGAGTTCGGAAGTGGCGCGAGTAGTCGGCTAGGTATGGACGATGAGCGACGGAGGGTGTAGGAGATGTATTCCGAGGTCCTTCAGGCGGTGTAACTGGCTTCCGAGCCTCACCAGCAGGAGAAATCGCTCTCTTCTGTTCGGCCTTTGGCTTTGGAGACTCTGAACGTTGTTCGGTTGGAGGAGAGACTTCCACCACCGGTTTCGGTTCCTCTCGGACAGTAACGGGGGGTACCGGGACAGGAGGCTCTGGGGGAAAGATCGATGCGATGAGGTCAGGAATGGTGGATACAGGTAGTGCAGGGGCCACAACGGAGGATTCGACAAGAGGGAGTTTGTCCGTGGAGGGAGAACGAAGATCGAAGTAAGAAGGCGAGATGTCCTCCTGCTTTAGGCTTACTCGTCGAGTCGAGAGGGGTGTCGTAGGTCGAAGGGCAACAGGGCTAGTCTCTTTCCGAGGTCCCGAAGGCGAAGTTGTCTGAACGGGGACCGCAGGTGGCGGCAACTCGACCGCCAAAGGACTCGGGGATGATTGTCGGCGTTGGCGAGGGCTGGTGGGTGAGGCGGAAGGCGGTTCATTCGGAGGAACAGTATCATCGGAGCTGTTTTTTCTCTTCCCCCGTGCCCCACTGTTGCTTCGGCGTCGTGCTCGAGGAGGCGTTAGGCGTGGTGGTGTGGGCTTAGCCGGAAGTGGAGGTTGGTAGACCACCTCATCGTCGTCTTTCGGTAAACTCGCTGGCTCCAGTTCAGGGGTGTTCAGCGCTTCGGATACAGACATGGGACTTTGAGGAAGTCTTAGGTACTTAGGCCATTTCTATGAACCGCGGTCAGGTGCCATCCGGGAAACCGGAAAGGTTGAAAGGACATACTGGGTGATCCGCCATGGACGGCCTCTTCTCCTCCCCTCCCGAACCTGACCCCTCGGTAATGGCGAGGAACTTGGGTTTGCTGATGACTCGCTTTCGGGAGGGTTTGGGTTTCGGAGCCTTGATAGCCAGGGGTGGGGCTTGCTCGGGTGCAGCCTCCTCAGTCGGTACTGGAATGGGCACCTCGACAATTGAATTCCGATCGGGAAGGGTGAGTGGCATCATGAGGGGTGCGGGGGGTGGTGACTTTGGGTAACTGCGCTCCGGCGGGGGCTCTTTGCGAGGAGCCTAGTGTAAAGACGACTTCAGAAACGGTGTGAAGGGATGGAGGTAAAAAGACAGCTCACCTGAGGATCGGTAACAGTCGCTTGCGCCGGCTTTGGCACATTTGTTTCCTCTCCAAAAAGCATATTGAAGGGGGCGTCCCGGGATGGGCGACGTACTTTTGGCCCTGCAATAGGAGATGAGCTCGACGAAACACTAGTTGCGGTTGTTTCCTGAGTTTTTCGTGAAGCGTCCCCATCACTAGGCGACTCCATCGAGGATAGCGACGAGGAGTTTTCCCGCCTCATAGTGGCTGGAACGAGGGATGTTGAAAAGTCCGCCTGCGGAGCCTCTGGCTCAGAGTCCTGCTTTCGGATCACGAGCTCCGTTGATGTCAAGGTGGGCGTTTCGTCTTGAGCATTTATGCTCGCCGTTTCCTCCGGTGAGGACCTTAGCGGCTCCAACCTGCGCTGCTCGACGGGGGCGTCGCGGAGGACCTCTCGCTCACGAGACCTGGCGGACCTTTCTGCAGTTTTTACCACGGCGACGTCCTTCTGACGAAGACCCTTAAAGGGCCTTCGTTCGGAGGAGTCAGTCGGTAACTTCGGAGTCGCAGAAATAGTGCTCTGCGAATCGGAATCGCGATCGAAGGATTGTCGGCTGCTGGTGTTGGAGGGCCGTCGGAGAGTTTGTGGGATAGCGGAGGCGAAATATGTCCTGCTGCGAGATGATGGTGCATTATCGGATCCATATCCAGGTGTAGGGGAGGGGGAGTTAGTGGTGGGGATATTGTTAATGGATGGGACGAAGGATTCGATGTCGCTATCCCGCCGGCGGGTAGCAGCTACACTCGGTCTCCATTGCTGATAGCTGCCTGAGCTGGGATTCGTTTGGGTGGTTCGGCTGTAAACGGCGGATTGGAGAAGATCAGGTACGTATGGCCCTTTGTACGATGGATTCTGAGATGTGGTGGATCTTGATGATGTTGCGCCGCGAGAAGTAGCATACATGAGCAGCAGCGATGGCGGGTGACGATGTTGTAGTAAAAGCAATCGTAAATGGATGCACTTGTCAGTAGAGCATTATAGGAGCCTGCAGACGAGGTGACGGTGCTTAGAACATGAGGCAGGCTTGTCTGCATGGGGCAGCCGGAACGTTGGTATGGACCCTGACTGTGCTTCTCGCCGTTCGACGCGGGACTTTCCGCTAACCGCCACCGCTCGCGCTCACCTCACTCTCTCTTTCGCTCCTATTCCGGTCACGATATGCCCCAAATCTATACGGATATGCTAAACCACAAGATACACGTCTATCAGAGAGAGTTGAAATAAAGGGTCCCGATCTCGCATATCCAACCGAAGCGCCGGGTGAAGCACCGTCGCAACGTGTTGTCTTTTACGAGTGTCACACTGCGTCCGGTGCTCAACTCGTGCGTTTTGGAAACGAGAGGGCAACATATAACCTTTGCGAGCGAGGTATCGTGACATCCAATCTCACACCTAGCCCTGCAATCGCTCTGTCTGGCCAGCCACTACACCGTTGCGTGCCATCTCCTCCACAGGCCGGAGAGCGACAACACCGCCACCAGGATGGCAACCGCACATACCTGGAACGTCGTCCTCCAACACCTGGCACCCACGCATCTTGCCTCCTGGCCGCCGTCGCCGCTCTCGCGCTCGACGTTGAGCGCAAACATGTACGTCCACGCGGTGGTCCCAAGGAACGGAGCATATGCCATCATTCCGAAATTCCGTCCAAAGTTGGCTTCCCCCCATATCAGTCTAACTATCCCAGGCCTAGATAGAAGAGATGAAATGGATCGTTTCATATGTGATATTAGAGCTGGGTGGTTACCACGGAAGAGTACTCACAAGACTGTCCACATCGTTCCATACGCGACTCCAACCCCGGTTGATAGAAGCCACGTGTGTTTATTCGAACTTGCCAGGAATCCCATGTAGCCGTAGCATATGACGAGAAGGGTCCCCGCGAATGCGACAAACCCGAATCGACTCACGCGAACCCGGCTCCGGCCCGAAAATAAAGGATTTGGGCATAGGAGGTCTATTAAGGGACCAGCAAATAACCGAGCCAGTGTATTGCAAACGCTGAGGAGCTGTACTTGGCTTGAGACGGCTTGAGAAGAACCCTGGGTGATCGTCAGCAGAGACGTCACGACTGTGCCGATGTTCCCAAGAACCATTTCGGACTAGATTGACCTTTCCGTCAATTTCGGGACGAACATTGGTACTGCGAAGAGGCGCTTACGGAACCAAGGATAAGGGCGGTTATAGCAAATATCCACCAGAAGTGTCCATCACGAAGGACTGTAAGCCATTCCTGTGGATGTCCTGGCCGCTCCTCTGGTTGTGGCTTGATCAAAAGGGGTGTTTCTTCATCCGCCGAGGACTCGGTTGCGTCCGTGCTGGGAGGGTCAATAATAATAAGCGGTGGTGGCGAACCTCGAAGACCGAAAATGGAGATAAAGTGCATGACAGTCGCGAGGCTTCCAATGAAGATGATGTAAGACTGTGCATCGACAGTCCCCGTTGATGAGGGGAAGAGATTGGAAGGCAAAGAAAGAAATAGTGGTGAAAGGCCGAAAAGGGCGAGAGTGATGCCGGTGGCTAGACCATTGTGGAGAGGAAACTCTTTCGCAGCCGTGAACATGGCCGAGAAATACCTGGATAGAACAGAAAGACTATAAGGTGCAAGTCACTAAGGTCAGGAGAACAAACTGATTGCTAACGAGAAAACCGCTCCGAGGCCTAGCATGAAGTATGAGGCTAAGTGTGATTGGGGTTATCAACAGGTGGTCGCGAAGGATGAGGACAGGCCTAGACGCACCAACCATAATCCGAAAAGCTAGAGGAGATAATGGGGTCTCCGGTGTTACACGAGTACCAACCATCCAGGCAAAGACACCGTAGCCCACCCCGAAAACCAGAGCAGAAATGGCTGAGCAGCTGCAGTAGAACACAGTAAGCAGATAGAGCTGGCTTCTGAGGATGAAGATACGCACGCCCAGGTTCCCACTCTATCTACGAGCTCCCCCGCCACAGCTGCAAAAGGATACTGTCCGATGAGGCCTCTAAGACACATGCCGACCGTCAGGGGCCAAAAAGGGGCTTCGGCGACTCTAAAGCCACGCACGCAAGGACAATCGTGCTCAGCTGCCGCTGGCTCAGTTGAAGGTTCTTTGATAGGTCTGGGGAAATTATAGGGAACGTGAGGAGGCCATATGCAGTTATTCTACAGCGAAGAACCACATCTATCAGCCACAAGCTTTGACCGCGTCTCCTTTTGGGGTTTTTACTCACGCATTGCCACCGATGCATAAGCACTTGAAAAGGAGTCGAGGTGTTACCTGCCGTGAAGTCGTAGCCGAGTCCGATGTCATGATGGACCTGTGGGATACGGAGGGGCAAAGGAGAGAACTGAACTGTGTGGGAGGGCGGTGCCAGAATGACGCGGGCCGTTGCAATTGGGCGACGTTCTGCGGTGAACACGGGGAACTCCATCTTGTCACACGTGATCGCGCCTTTCAGTCCCGACTGCATTTGTCCCCCGCAATAGAGAACAGACAAACCAGCATCAGGGGGGACCAACTACGCCCGCTCACCAAAGGTCTATATAGACAAGGGATTTTGTGAAGCATCGCCTTTTCGATACTATAACTTTTCTACAACGAAACCCTCATTTCCGATGGCTCCATCCGTCGCGGCACACCTTATGAGAACTGAGTCCATATCCCGAGCCGACACACCAGAGCCAAGTGCGCGGCAAGGGAGGAGGAACGATTCCTCACAGGGAGGTGTCCAGCTGTTGGATCCGGATGGAGGCCTATCCAAGAGATTCGAAGGATGCTTGGCACATATTTTCGCCAAGTATATCGAGCCACCGTTCGTTGCCGAACGGACAGAATTGGGTTTGATGGTAAGTTTGGTGGTTGACAACTTTGAATCCTGCCGATCTAAGGACTTCTCTCCGCAGAAACCGCCGAAAGACGCGTATCTAACCGAGGCAGGGCTCGATCGTTATGCGACGGAAACAAACGGCCAACCATTCACATCTGAGACAAAACAGGAGCTGAAAGATATGTTGGACTGTGATACCCAAGGTCGTTTAACGTGAGGAATTCCGGATGGTTCCGCGCTAAGTCAATCGACTCACCTCGGCTTTTTTTCGCCTATGTAGTCTTGAAGGTTTCTTCCAAATATACCAACTACAGACCGAAAACGATGAGGAAGAAACTTGGAAAGATTTGGTGAGCAATAAGCGATGTCGTTCGGGGTTTCTTGAGACTGACATCCAATTACCGGGTCAGTCAACGCACGGCTTTGGCCGAGACCTCAATCTCGTATCCTCTCGACGCGAAGACGAGGATGAACCTGCAACATCTACGTCAGCTACAACATCTACCTGACATATACGAACATTTTGTTGATTAGATATATTCGTGGAGGTGTAGATGAATAACCCACCTGATGCATCCCCCCTTCACTCCGAATCTAAGAGTCAGACTATCACTTTATACCTGGAATTTTGGCTCTGGTTCTCGTTGTTTATATTGCATCTAATAATGTTTCTTCTTCTTGCTTGAATTTCCAATTCGGGGTCTTCGTGAGAACCTATTGTGGCGTTTCCAGTTGGGACTGAAGGTCCTGACTTCTGTTTGTTCGCTCACCCGCAACCATGTCTAAAGTGCCTCTGTCAATCGAGTCGCTGCTTCAAAAGCAGAAGGAAGAGCGCGAGGCAGCTGCCAAGGTACGTTGATAAACCTTTTAGAGGCAGGTGACACAAAGCTCATGGAATGCATTCTTCAGCCAAAGTTCCTCACCAAGGAGGAGCGTGCTAAGCTTGCCATCGAGAAACGAACTCAGGAAATTCGTGAACAGAAGGCTAGGGACGAAGAAAAGAGGCGAGATCGTGAAGCTCTTGAGCGTGAAGCGGAACAGCTGAGACAGCGTGAGCAGGAGCGCTATGGCGGCGGTAGCGGTGGTGCAGGAAGGCATGGTGGTGGAAGATGTGAGTGATTTCTGGCTTGAGCGAATTCACGATCTGATTTGTTCTGATGATATCTTCTAGATGATGATAGGTACAACCGAGGAGGGAGAGGTGGCAGAGACGACTATCGCGACCGGGATCGTGCACCTCCCAATGCACCTTCTGGTCCTCGTGCCCAACAGGGTGGCAGCATTCCAACCGGACCAAGAGCCGAACGCTCCCAGAATCACCAGCCTGGCCCATCCTCGGTTTCGAATGGCTCTACCACGGCCGCTTCAAGCGTCGTCGATGGTCATTCCGCCTCCACCCCCACACCCGATGCTCCTTTCGTCCCTCCCATGACCGAAGGTGAAATCGACGCCATCCGTTCTCGCTATTTGGGAGTTGACAAGAAGAAGCGGAAAATCAGGAAGATGAATGATAAGAAGTTCGTCTTTGACTGGGATGAGCAAGAGGACACCATTGCACTGGCTGGGACGGGTGGTGTTCGGGACCTGGGATTGAAGGGTGGTGCGGTTATGTTTGGCAGAGGTCATCTTGCCGGGATGGACGATGGCGCACATACAAGAGGAGAGGCCCTCAACGTTCCAGGAGCGGAGAGGCATGTCGATCCTGTGGAGAGGAAGAAAGCCAGCAAAGGCTACATGGATGAGAGGCATTGGAGTGAGAAGCCCCTGCACGAGATGAAGGAGCGCGACTGGAGAATATTCCGGGAAGACTTCAGCATTGCAGCGAGAGGTAGGCAAAAGATAATTCAATATACTTGGGCTTCAGGCTAACCCGAGCCCTTCGCGCTTGGTAGGTGGTCATATTCCTCTTCCCCTCCGGTCATGGCAGGAGTCTACCATCCCCCCAGCAATATTGGATGTCATCAGTCAAATTGGCTATGAAGAGCCATCTCCCATCCAGAGGCAAGCCATCCCAGTCGGGTTGATGAACCGTGACATTATTGGCATTGCTGAGACTGGTATGTCACCCAAGCCCCCACCTTCTACGGGCCGACTAATAATTTTATCGGTTGCATTTCCTAGGTTCGGGTAAGACCGCAGCCTTTGTCATCCCCATGCTCGTCTACATCTCTCAGCTACCCCCGCTTTCCGATGAGAACCGACACCTGGGTCCGTTCGCCCTGATCCTCGCACCAACTCGTGAATTGGCACAACAGATCGAAAACGAAGCTCGCAAGTTTGCCAAGCCTTTGGGATATACTTGCGTCTCAATCGTTGGTGGAGTACGTGTGCATCCCTGTTTTGACTTTGCGCACACAAACTGACGCATGAATGTCAACTTGGTATTAGCGTTCCGTGGAAGAGCAACAATTCAATCTTAGAGAAGGCGCCGAAATTATCATCGCCACCCCCGGTCGTCTGAAGGATGTTATCGACCGACATGTTCTTGTGCTCAGCCAGTGCACATACATCGTTATGGACGAAGCAGATCGCATGGTCAACCTGGGATTCGAAGCGGATCTGACCTTCATCCTCGACGCACTTCCTTCTGACACATTGAAAGATGCCGACGGTATGGAGATTGACCAAGTCATGACGGACGGTGTGCAGAGCAAGGGCAAAACGAGAGTTACTACCCTCTTCTCGGCGACGATGCCACCAGCGGTCGAGCGCCTCGCCAAGAAATACCTGAGAAGGGCGGCCATCATCACGATCGGTGAAGCCGGTCGTGCAGTAGACCGTGTCGAGCAGAGGGTGGAGTTCGTCCAAGGAGAAGACAAGCGAAAGTGAGTTTTAAGGATCCGGGAACACGCGAGCGGTTTCACTGACCCGACTTCACAGGGCCCGTATTCTCGAAATCCTCAACAATGGTGGCTTCGAGCCACCGATCATCGTCTTCGTCAACCAGAAGAAGACTGCCGACATGGTTGCCAAAGACCTTTCTCGTGCAGGGGTGCGTGATTGTCGTCTTCGTAGCCGCTCATTGACTGAAGAACCGGGTTGCAGTGGTCTTGCGCTACATTGCATTCAGGAAAGAATCAAGAACAGCGAGAGGCCGCTTTGGCTTCACTGCGGACGGGAGAATCCTCCATCTTGGTTGCCACAGATCTGGCAGGACGTGGTATCGATGTGCAAGACGTCAGCCTGGTTATCAATTACCAGATGTCGAATACCATCGAAGCATACGTGCACCGTATCGGTATGTAGATCCACATCGGACCTGCTCTGGCTCGTCATTGACTGGAATCATGTTGCAGGTCGTACTGGTCGTGCGGGCAAGACGGGTGTGGCCATCACGTTCTTGAGCAACGATGATGACGAAGTGATGTACGATCTTAAGCAAGGCATGTGTTACTTTCAACTCTCTTTCAGTCAGGTGTCTGACTTATTCCATTACAGAGATATCCAAGAGTCCGGTTTCAAAGGTCCCGCCGGAATTGGCCCGCCATGAGGCGGCTCAACAGAAAGTCACCCGAGAGATGAAGCGTAAGCGCGAGGGAGATGATCAGGATTAGATTGTAGATCGCTATATTGGGGAACCGAATAGTAGCATAGCTTCTGGGCGCCTCGCCTGTGTCTTGGCTTCTGCCGCTGAGGGGTCGAATCAAACCGCGTGAAGATATTTCAGGGACAACGCGCGCACAGCTCTGAACTATCAGTCCACTCCCCGACAAGTCCTTCCAAGTCTGCGCAGCCCCCACTGCATCCTCCACTTTATCCACAGCTTTCCGCATTCATTTTTCTCCTCCTCTTATATCCTTGATATACCCTCAAAAACCCTTCAACATCTCGCTCCCTCGCAAAACATCGGCCCATTTTCATAACCCCTTGGTTCCCCCCTCCCCCTACATTTTATCGTAATGGCCCGTGATAGATTAGCAGGTCTAAGAGTGAGTATCTAAAAGCGACACTCAGATAGGCCACGTCGTTGACCATTGCTCCTTCAGGCTCAACAAGGTGGCTACCAAGCGTGAGTGTTCTCGTTGAGCTCGGTATTGTCGGTCTGCGAACCAATCCCCGACTTCTTTCAGCGACCATTCGTATCCTTCAACCGACCGTTACGGTGACGGCGGACGTGGCTATTCTGGCAATGACAACGGTTACCAAGCCCAATACGACGACTCGCATGAGATGTCAACCTATGCCGGCGGTGGGGACGACATGTCTGCTTTTTACTCCGAGGTCCGTGGCTCGATCAATCAGCTCTCTCTCTCTCCTGTGCTTACGTATGTTCATGGCTTCTCGATTGATAGATCTCTGCCATCCAAGATCAAATCCGAGTCTTCAACGACAATGTCAACCGCATCAGCGACTTGCACTCGCGTTCGCTCAACAACATGGATGAAGCCGCGATGCAGCGAACTGAAGCGCAACTCGACGGACTTGTCGAAGACACTCGCACTCTCAGTGGCAACCTGAAAAAGAGGATAAAGGACTTGGAGCGCAAGGGTGGTGCCGGCAGGGATGGTCAGATCAGGAAGCAGCAAACTGG